>JAQBSW010004754.1:0-65261 GCA_029291075.1 Eudiplozoon nipponicum
AATAGAATAGAATAAGATGTTATAGAAGAGAATATAATTGGACAGACTTTATTAATTTAAGAAGGATCAGAATACGTAATAAAGTATAGAGTGGAGTAGAAGAAATGTAAGATTCTATCATAAAGTTGAATTTACTGGAATAAATGGCATTATAATAGAATAGTTGAGTATCAAAAGCATTGCGATACAATCCAATTAGATATACTTGCGTACAATTAGATAGAATTGATTAGTTTAGAATATAATTTACTAAAGTAGAATGTAGTATAAAATAACAAAAAAGTGGATATATGATACTACAATTGAGTAGAAATGAATATAATATAGTAATGGAAAATAATAATTTAGTAGAATTTAGAATCGAGAAGAATTAATTAAAATATAAATGGAAGTAATCGAATAATACAAAATTTAATAGAGTATAAACGATTTTATAGAATAGGATGTAATGGAATAGGAATGATTAAAATAGAGTTGACTAGGATAGAATAAAGTAGAATAGAAAAGTGTAGAATACGTGAGAATAGAATGGAGTTCAATTGAATGGATCATAATTGAATTTTGTAGAATAAAATGTAGTAAAATGGGATTGATTAAATTAGAATAGAATAGGTTAGTATAAAATGATTACAATGGATATTAATATAATAGAAAATAACAGAATAGAATGAATTCAAATATATAAAAATAATAAAAATAATATTATACAAAGAACAGAATAGAACTGAATGAACATTTACTGCGTGGGTGGTTCAAACAATAACTCTAATCAAGATTGCGATTTTCATAAGGACGAAACCTTTCTAACGGATGAATGGCCTTCTATACACTATACAATACTTAGTTTATAATGACAAATGTATGTACATAATGGGTGAGTTTTTCATATCAATCTTGATTAGAGTAATTGTTATCACAGCCTGCGCAACCAACGTTCATTTAACTAAATAAATGTTCAATTTAATAGCACATCCCATGTACCGTGGTGTTTGTTCTATAATGACAGATAGGGGACGGTTATTCGGAACTTTAGGTTTAAATGGATTCCATACGGACTCCACCTAAAGGAAAGACTATCCAACAAACTTTAGTTAGCATATAACTGCAAATTGTGTTTAGCGTGCGGCAGAGTGGCTCAGTGGATAGAGTAAAAGATTTCGAAGCCGACGTGTCCACGTTCTAGCCCTGTCCGTGATAAATTCTTGACAGTAAGTGATGAGATCCCAATAAGGACGAAACCGGTCTACCGATGAATTGCCTTTTCTACAATATACAATTCTTAGCTTATACTGACAAATATATGTACATAAACGGTCGGGTGTTTATATCAAGATCGAATCCTGGATTAGAGTAAATGAATAGAATATAACAGTATATATTCGAGTGAAATATAATAAAAAAGAATATAATATATATCCATCTGTCAGTTTTTCGAAACATTTTATAAGGAAAGAAATTTAATTCTTCGAGGAAACTGGTTTTGACTTTATTGCATTTTTATTTAAATTGTTTTTTATGCTCACAACCTTGCGTACATAATTTTTAACACGACATTCGTTACTATTCATTGTTTAATTTTCCAATTTATTATCATTTCTCAGATTAGCATGGTGCATGGTCTATAATGAAAGTTTTAGATGGCCTTTGGGAACTTTAGATCCGAAGGAAATGGCATAAAAGCACCTAGCAATGGAAAATCCATCCAGAAGATTAAGTTTTTAAATAATTGAAAATTCTGTGTAGTGTGCGGCAGGGTGATGCAGAGAATAGAATAATCGACTTCGTAGCAATCGTGCCCAGGCTTGTGTCCTCTCTGTGGCAAAATTCTGCGTTTATATCAAGCACTCAACCTTTATTTGAAGAAAAGAAGACCTAAAGCATAATTTGCTAACTAATACACAAGACGCATTTCAGTTGCTACTTCTAGGGCCAATACATATATTGCCTAACCAAAGGCGCAAAGTTTAAATGATGCCCGAAGCTGTAATGGCTAAACTTTATGAATGGCTATTAATTTCCTAGGTGTTTTTCATTAGATTTCATGAGCCATTTTACTCTAAGTGAAGAATATATAGACAAAAAAAATAATTTCTCGCCAATTTCCTCTAAAATAATATTACATTGAAGATGTCAAATTGTCGTCGTAAAAATACATGTGTGACTTGATTAGTTAGAAGTCAAGATTAAAACCCGTACCAATGATGGTATATCTGAATTCGAAACTGAGCAGAACTTAATATTGCAATAAAAATAAGTTATACAATGTGCCATTAAGCTAGAGTATGGTATGAATTAAGCCGTACTGAACATCATGCACCAGAGTTAAATTTTCTGTTGCTTAAATCTGGTTTAAATGGCTAAATAGCAAATAAGGATACACTCAATCCTGTACATGAATTTCATCCGCTGTTTGCACAGAATTTTATATCAAAAGCACATAAATAAATAACATTTGTCATTACAATTACTATTTAAATATAAGCGACCGAAGGACAGGCCACAAAAAAAGTCATTAGAAGAAAGGAGGATCGCATATATTGCACGGATTCTTTTGCCCTTCGAATAATTTTTTTCACACTAAAACAAATCCCCTGGACTTCAACCCGCGGCCCAGCAATTCTGAATTGCAATAATAATTGCCATGAAGTATACAAGCCATCTATAAAATAACGAGCATTGTATATCTAAGGCGTTTTTTAATTTTTAATGAAAAAATATCAAAAATCATGTCGTGCCTATTTAATCAATTCCAGTATAACTTCGCAATTGACATAGTGTCATTCTTATAATAACAGAAGAGTCGTGGCCAATTTTATATTTGGAGTGAAAAGGACAACCATAAAGATCCAACTGAAGTAAAGATTGTCTAAGATAATGTTGTAAAAAGAACTTAAAATTAAATGCAATACTCCATTCCAATGGCTTGCGAGAGATCTTTCTTGACTCTGATTACAACTCACCAGTGTTCATTTCCCGGCTGTGGCAAATCTACGTAAAACTAATGTGCACCTAAAAGGACAATATTGAACGTGTAGATTAGTTCTATTCTCCAAGTTATGCATTAGTATTGATATGGATTTATTAAAAATAACTTCCTAAGTTCGTAATGTCCTGACCAGTTGGAACTTTAGATCGAATGCCATACCCACGACAGAATACCCAAATGAATGACTGTACAAAGATGCAAGTCGGTATAAAACGTTAAAATTTCAAGAAATCCGCTGCCTTAGTGGAGTAGATAATGTTGTTTGACATTGGAACAAATACTCTAGTGCTCAATTTACATTCACTGCAACAATAACCATTATTTACGTGTGGCAGATATTGATTAAAGTGGTCTTAAATTTGAATTGTATTTGCTTTCCATTGCCATTTATAGATTATACCTAGCTTATTTATAGTCACACATTGAAAATGTTCCTCAATTAAAGCTCATATCCAGATTTTTCATGGCATTTGTATTAGTAATAAAATATGGAGGTCTTTTGATGGAAACTTACGTTTTAATATTTATCCACGCTGATCTACCTTATGAAAATACTATCCAAATATAATTTTCTTTGAAAAGTAAAACCATTTTACGCGAATGAGTTTGGTAGTGTAAAGAGTACGTCACGTCACTCAGAACCAAAAAAATCGGTGTTTAGATGACGGATATTAACGAAGAAAGGTCAATAGGGAAGAAACTTGACTGACATTTGAATTTCTTCTCTACCTTGTTCTATGATTAGATTCTTTAATCATAAAATTTATGACCATATCCGGCGAATATAATATAATTCAATAAAACTTCCCTAGGTTTAGTGAAAATTAGGTCTAAATAGATACCTTTGTAGATCTGTATATATAAATTAATGACCAAAATGTATGTTTGATGGAAAATATAAGACTACATACGAGTTTCTGATTTGGTGACGCAATGAATGTTTTGCATAGCATTGATCCTAATTATACCAAGATAAATCAACACCGAAACAAAAGTCTACACTATTAAATAATAGGACAAACAGACGAGACTTGTCTGGGAGTTTGATTTACTCAGTTTTCTAAACAATTATGTATTAGGTGTTGCGCATCTAGTAACAAATTTGTTCAAATATGGCCAGAAGTAAAAACCAAAGTCAAGAAAAATTAAAATTATCATTTAAAAGCAGTCAGTAGGGGAGACGCTATTACGCCTTATACCCGTTATTTATTTGAGTAAGAAAGGTTGAATAATTGGACGATACAATCTCCTATACGTATTATTAAGCTTGCGGTTGTAGAGCTAACTTCATATAAAGTCTTCGGAAATTCGACTTCAAAGCCAAATCACTATATATATATATATATATATATATATATATATATATATATATATATATATATATATATATATATATTATACCGAACCAGTAAAGGGTACCATCACTGTGACCGCTATGTCAGAAATCTAATATCAACACCACGGTTTCCGAATATGTACATGTTACTAACACAATTCTACATGGTGAGTTGGCTATGAAGTCGCATTGTCGAAGACTATATGAAATTAGCTCCAATACTACAAGTTTACATATACATATATGAGATTATGCCGTCTAGTCGTCCTACCTGCTCCACCCAAATATAAAGTGCGAAAATTACAGAACGAATGTTTAAATGATATTATATTTTCCGTTCATGCTGACTGTGGTTTATCTTTTAGGTTATATATTACCTAATTTGTGACTAGTCTTGCAAAACTTAATACATAATTGCATATATATTAGATCTCCGCAACAAACATTAACCAAATGTTTCAAAAAAATTGTTTTATTTATATAAATAAATGAGCATTGGTTAGCGGGTGGTAATTAAAAATTACTCTACTCAAGGTTGCGAATATGATTTGAACACCTAACTCTTTATGTGCATATATTTGTCAGTATAAACTAAGAATTGTATAGTGGTAACAATTCACATTTGTTTCTGCCTTTTTCTGGAAGGAATTGGGTGGTCTTAATTGTCTCCAAAATGTTAGTTGGTTAGTTGTGAACTTTATTTCTAAAGAGCCACCATATAAGGTCCCCCTATATAAAAAAACTAACCAGGAAACATTAATTGGTGTATGCCTGTAAAACTTTTATTGTATGCGTCTGGATGACGCAGTGGTTGGACTACCAGATTCCGAAGCAGACGTTCCCAGGTTTCAGCTCTGTTATTGGCAAATTCTGGATCGTACATGATTAGTTCCCAAAAAGGACGAAACTGGTCTACTGGATGGATTGCCTTTTCAAGACCTTACAATTCTTAGTTTATACCGATATATATATATATATATATATATATATATATATATATATATATAAAGGTTCATGTGTTTAGACCAAGATCGTAAACATGATAATGGTAATTGTTTTATTTATATCAACAATAAAAATGTAATCAAATTCTGTCAATTTAAAGTAATTAAGTAGCTGATCTCTCGTTGTAAAGATGTCTGCCTCATAATAAAAGCATAATAATAGCAACTTGGAACTTTGGGTTTGGCTCATAATGAAAGATTGCAGAGAACTTGTTGAGTGTCAGCGTAAAACGTGATGCCTAATAGAATCTACGTTAAACTAAATCGAATAAAAAGCGCAAATTTCTAATGATACTGGATTTTAAATTCATCGGCCTGTTTCAGCTGCAGAGTAAATATTTTGTCCGATATAGTCAAGGATTCAAATTAATAACATGATATTAAACAATAATTGGTTGTGCGGGGTGGTGGTAACAATTCTTTAGATCAAGTTTGCGAGCTTGAAGCAAACACTAATCCTATTTTATTTAACCAGTCGTCGAACAGCATAACAAAACTACCGCCAGTTGCAACGCACTGACGCGTTTCGACCTTCCATTATCATCATTCCATATATATGCAATGCGGTTTGATCCTCGCTAGTCAGTTTGCCATAGAACCCTGATGATCATCATGGAGGATCCAAACGCGTCAGTGCGTTGCGACTGGCGGTAGTTTTGTTATGTTGTTCAACGACAGGTTAAATACAATGGGATTGATGTTTACTTCAAGCTCGCAAATTTTATTTAAAGAATTGGTAACACCGCCCGCGCAATCAGTATTGTTTAATTGTATTATATATATATATATATATATATATATATATATATATATATATATATATATATATGTTTGTGGCGAAAGCTACAAAAAATTAATGTTCGTGACTGCATAGAAATTGTGCAGCCGACATTTCCAGTCACGTACAATGTATAAAAGTCTACTAAAGGTGAGAGCCGCATATCCAATTTTGTTTTCCATATATATTCAATGCGGTTTGATCCTCGCTAGTCAGTTTGCCGTTTTACTCTGATGATGATCATGGAAGGTCGAAACGCGTCAGTGTGTTGCGATTGGCGGTAGTTTTGTTATGTTGTTCGACGACTGGTTAAATAAAATGGGATTGGTGTTTACTTCAACCTCGCATACTGGATAAAAAAATAAATTGGTAATTCTAAATACTATTGATAGATGCCAAAATTATAAAAAAGCATATAGTAAGTTAAATGTATTTACCGTCCTCTTTATTTTTTTGGTATTTATTTCAATTTCACTTGTCTTAGTGGAATGGTATCTGCCTTTTTATGAAATATCAATAATTGGCAGATAGAAATAAGCATCAAGGGTGGTGGCCACTAAAATTAATCTACAAAAAAGATTATCTAGAAGCTTAAATTTGTATTAGAAATGTACTAGGCCTTGTAAATTATGTGTGCCAATATTGAAATAAATGCTACAGGATTGTATTTCCTTCCACGGTTGTTCAATTTAATACAAACGTGTGCCGAGTAAGACAAATCCTTGTCGTAGTATTATCCTCTTTCATGCTGATTTCAGCCATTACCGACAAATTTAAACGAAATAAATAGAGTGAAAATAGTATACAAAAAGCAAGGAAATAATATTGCTTCGAATTGCTTTAGGCTATGAAGGCAAAAGTAACGGAAGATAAAATTAACTTCCGGGCGCTTTAGGTTCAAAATATGAACAGTGGTTTTAACAATTTTTATAACGAGTTTATTGATCTTGACGCGTTAACACAGTCTACATAAGAAAAATAAACACATCCTTTCAATAGACATGCACAGTTATTAAAATGTAACCAGACTAACGAAATAATGCGGACGCTTTCGATTACACTCGCAAAATTATAAAAAAAGTACGTGCAAATGACAGAAAATCCTTCTGAGTAACTGTGTGTAAGTTTGTACGCGAATGTTTTTATGTATAAATATTTGTACAATGATCGTTATCGTCATAAATAATGAAGTGGCAATCCTTCAGAAGAAAAAATACACAAATTTTATGAACTAGAGGCCAAAGAAATCTAAGCATATAGCCTGATTAAGAAATTTTTTTCGCCTGTTCTTGATTTTTTTTTTACAAATCTACTGACTAGTTTAAACGAACATTGATTGCGCGGGCGGTGATAAAAATAATTCAAATCATGCTTGCGATATTGATATAAGCAGTAGTCCAATTATGTACAAATATTTGTCAGTATAAACTAAGCATTTTATAATGTAGAATGGGCAATTTATTAAGTTGACCGGTTTGAATGAAAGTAATTTATCGTCTATGGTTCTCAGGAATAATGACAGGAGAATACGCAATATGGGACTGAAAACGGCCATTCCTATGGAATACTTCTCTAAGAATGAGATTATTATGGAGACAATTACTTTTAATCAATTTTTCGATCATTATATAAACAACTAATCTATTATATAGATACATCTGCTAGTATAAATTAGGCATTGTATCATGTTAAAAAGTCAACTCATCCAATAAACTGGTTTCGTTCTTATTGGTAACTCATCACGTATTATTCATAATTTGCCCCTGAGCTGACTCGAACCTGAGCACGTCCGCTTTGGAATCTACTGCTCTAACCACTGAGCCACTCTGCCGCATAGACAAATGCAATTCATCCACTAGACCGGTTTCGAACTTATTCATAACTCATCACTTACTGACCTAGTTCGCTCAGTGATTTGACCAACAGATACGAAACATACGTGCTTAGTTTACAACCCTGTCTACGAATAATTCTTGACAGCACATGATGAGATCCCGATAAGGACGAAACCGGTCTTCTGGATGAATTGCCTGGTCGACATAATATAACGCTTAGATTGTACTGAAAAAAACTGTGCACATAATGGAACAGGTTTTTACATCAAGATCGCAAACTTGATTTAATTAAATGTTTAATATCTGGTTATCCTTGAATTAATGGATTGATAAAAATATAAAAATAACCATTATGATCACCTGGTAATCCAACAAAAGCCTTATACATTGGAATTGGTCAAAATCATTAATCACGTTTTCTTATACTTGCTATTCTTTGCTTTGAAGTTAATTTTAAAAGCCATAAGGATATCGCATTTCGGTACATTTTTAAATATTTGTTGTTAAAGTTATTTAGCGTTTCCAATTTGCAGAGTCTTATGTAGGAGTAAAATACACTCTAACTAATGTTGCGCGGTCAACTTGGTTTTGTAAATATTTTTAAATTTTTAATTCAAATAATATCAAACAGTCTGATAGTATGTAGCCAATCCATGCCTAATATTTATGATATTTTATGCGCAGTGGTAGATTTAGAAATCTATTGTAAACTAAAATTCATTTACAAACCAATAATTTTGAAATGGATCATTAGTCCTACCTAAGCAAACATATTTGTGTTAAAAATATTTTGAAAAAAAACCACTAGAGAACTTATATTTTATCGTTGCATTCATTGCAGCCTGTTTTGTTTTACGATTAGTCACTCAAATATTGGAGGATTAGAACTCGGAATTTTACCTCGTCTATTTAATTTGCGTGAATAAGACCATCTGTCCGAAGAAAAAGTCTTCGAGGTACCATCTACTCCCGTCATTCTTTCTTCTATTGGCCAGAAAGGTTTTGCTTCTGCACGCTAGGCGCATGGACTTTTAGTCAAATGCTGTTGGAGCCCTACGTTAGGAATTCAAATAAGTTAATATTCCCATAGAATTAATAATTATGTTTATTCCGAGTTGGTAAATAGTTTGCAATGAACAACCATGTTTAAATCAAGGTTGCGTGCTTAATCGAAACATCAATAGCACTGTATCTAACCAGTCGCGCAACATAGCAATATCAGTCGCCTGTGCTGATATGTATTGGTTTTCATGCTCAGTATCACAGCACGATGGATTTTGATTAAGAATAATCAAACTGTGTCAAAAATATAAGGTGTAGTATAACCTGGTAAACTTACACATTATTTACGCGACTAAAAATGTCCGATGCACACTTTCTATGCAGTCGCGAACATAAAATTTTTGCAGCTTTCGTCAAGTTTTTATGAGTCATACAATTAAATGATTACTGATTTCGTGAGTGCTGATAAATTGTTTGTGTGCTTGAAATAAACAATAATTATAATGTTGTAACATGTCGCACAGCATCTCCTAACTCCCATCAGAAGGAATATTTGTCTGTGACTTGGCACCAATTTGATAGTTCTCCACTAGCATAAACAAGTCAAGTAAAACTCTTTCCTTGACTTAAATTTTCACTGATTTTGCTAACATTAAAACTTCAAAGGAGTTTAATCAGTAGGGATAATTTTAGCCATGTGAGTTAATAAATATGATTTAAATTCGTTGTACTCGTAGCTGAATATTCCTTTGTGATTAGATTTTATGTAAATTCGAGTTTATCTTGGTCTACATCGACTTCCTATTTTGTTCGATAACATTTGTGGACAAGTTTCTTTGCAAGCGGAAACGTTGGTTGTTTGATTTAAAGATTGAAAATTTTATAAAAACGATGATGAGTGGACTCCACACAGATACCGAATTAAAATAATTATACAGCCTACTAAAATCGCTGAGGCACACGTCGATAGATTTCAAAATGATTAGTCGCTATAGCTTAAAAATTAGAATCTATGTTGTTTAAACCATATTGGATATACATTTTAATGTCCTTGTTTTGAAGAACTAAGCTTTGAATTACAAAATAATTATAATTCCATTCGGTATTGTGGGCAGCACATAAGTAAGTTAGCATAAAATACAAATTATACAGGAACTATTCAGTTGAATTTTTAGTGTAGTCCAAACGTTCTATATGACAATAGATGCACGTATGTGCACACACACACACACACACATATATATATATATATATATATATATATATATATAAATGCTATAACTCTGTTGCATCGGGATTGAAGGAGAGTCATTCGTACTTAATGCAATGCCCAGTTGTTAAATAAGTGGTCTTAGGCTCTAATTCTATTCACAGTGATCTTGATAGAATATAAAATCTTCAAGTAGATGGATCGAATTGATTAAATTTGGTGTTTTCGCAGTAATACATATTTTCATTCATGTTCGTTTGTATTTCCATATTTTTATAATTCAAAAGCCATATATTTGGCATTAATGTGATATTTTGCCGCAAGATTAAGAAAACTGAGCTAGGAACCTCCCTCCAATGACTTTGGTAGATAACATTTCTAAAAATGTTTCTGAACGGCAGTCGGTGTATCTACGTCGGTTTGCTGGAAGCGGTATGTGTGCAAGATATGTACAACCATCAATCTACCATTTACTTATCATAATTTGGACAAAATTCTCCCACTAAAATTAAGTAAAAATGGCGATATTGAATTATTTCTCTATACACATAATATTAATACAGAAAATATTTTTCTTATCCTAATTAATCAAATACATTCGTCAATTCAAAAAAGGAAACATTTATTCTCTTCAACGCATGCACGTTATTTTAATGAATATTTTAATTTTTTGTATGCCAGCAGCATAAGTGTAAGCAGAAAAAAATCCTTCCAATATAAGTTATCTTGAAGCACACTTATTTAAAATTGAAATAATTTATAAATGTCTAATTTTTCGTATTCTAAATGCTCCCGCAGTCCATCCGGTACTGGTAGGATTGCCACGACAATATGTGTGCAAAGCACTCATTTTTATGCCAATTTAAATTTAAGTAACTAGAATTGTGTACGGAAGCATTTCGTTTCAAATAATTTTCTGGTATTTCTTTTTTTAACATGCATAGTGCATTAGAAACAGAAGGATAACAGGAACTTACACTTAAAATTACATAACGGTACTGAAATGTAAATTCTGACAAATTGCCCTTTAATTGCAGTAAATAGTGTTTTCTAATCAAAAATGTAATAATAAGAATTAAGTTTAAATAATAAATAACCAATAACAAATGTTAAATGGTTAGGTTGAAATTCTAATTGAATTAAGACTAAATATGTTTGCTCATGTTGTAGTAATTGACATACAAATATAAAAACAAGCACATGAATTTGTTTAATTAAGCATTTTTGAATAGAGTAATACATAAATCAAATACAGATGCATTAATTCATATAAAATACTTGTTTTAATAAAAGGATCCCTAAATAACTGTATACGCAAATAAGTATATATATGCATACCAAAAATAATTCTAAATTTACATTTATATATAAGCATATACAAAGAAATACAAAATACATTCATATACACAACACAAAAAAATTCATCTGAATATGCATACATGCATAAACATAAAAATACTTTAATATTTATGCCAAAAAATACAAGAAAATTTTTCTAAACACATATATGCATGCATGCATATTTTTAAGCATACATAAGTATGCGTCAACATGAATGAATAAATACACATACGCATACATAAATACATACATACAGAAATACATTAAGTAATTCATACAAATACACATACAAACATTCATCCAGACATACATACAAAATATGTACATACATATATATGTATACATAAATACATGCATACATGGATAAATGCATACATAAATACATACTTGCATACATACAAGCATACATACAATCATACATACATACACACATATATACATATAAGCATACATACAAACATACAAATATACCAACGTACATACCTATATACATACATAAAAATATACACACATAAATACATACAAAAATACATACGTGCATGCGTACGTGCTCATAAATGACGATTTCATTCTCGATTTAAGTTAACTGTAGCAAGAGATGAAAGCTATATTTTATACTTGTAAACGACGAATAGAATCAAAAATGTCACTACTAAATGTTTGATGTAGTATATTTTCTTTCATCATTTGCTGGATGACATATATAGAATCATTGCATAAACTGATGTTCTTAGGTTAATCAATTGAAGCTAGAATAAATTTTGAACTAGGTGACTGGGATTACTAAATACGTTTTGTAGCATTATAATTCAAGTCTCACGCTAACTTGAAAATTTTTGTCTTTTAGAATGAACTATCATTCAACATATAAACGAATTTTCACAAATCTTTTATATAAGCCACTTATTTAAATTTCACATATATTTTTGTAATTCCGAAGATCGAACATGTATGAAATAGTCTTTCTTTTATGGCGCAACTAATAACAAGTTAGTTCATACAGGACGAGATGCAAATGTCAATATCAGCAGGTTTCCACTACTGAGTTGTTAGTAAGGGTGAAATGCAAGCGTTTGTATGATGGAAACAAACTTTCATGCTGATTCTGACATATCCATCTAAACACATTTGAACTAGTTTGTTAGTAGGTACGTAATCGACAATATTTAATTACACAAGTAAGCATTACTTTTAGTAAACGAACAAATACTATAATTGATATTTTCTGTATTTAATAGTATGAACAATTATTAAATCGTTATTGAACATAAATTAACCTAATATATTAATATCAGCAAATCCGATGCTTTACATTTTCCCCAATAACAATAGGATGTACTTTATAAAAAAACTTTTTTAGAAAAGCTAACAATGTTAAATACTTATTATAATCAAGGTTGCGGTCTTGATATAAACACCTGACCCATTAATTACTTACATATGTCAGTATAAACTAAGAATTGTATAGTGTAGAAAAGGCAATTCATCCAGTAGACCGGTTTCGTCCTTATTGGGAACTCATCAAGTACTGGCCAGAATTTGCCGCGGACAGGATACGAACCTGGGCACGTCTGCTTCGGAATCTGGTGCTCTAACCACTGAGCTATCCTGCCGCACACTACACTACACACAATTTTCAGTTATATACTAACTAACTATATACTAACGGCAAATTCTGGCCAGTACTTGATGAGTTCCCAATAAGGACGAAACCGGTCTACTGGATGAATTGCCTTTTCTACACTATACAATTCTTAGTTTATACTGACATATGTAAGTAATTAATGGGTCAGGTGTTTATATCAAGACCGCAACCTTGATTATAATAATTGTTATCACCACCCGCGCAACCAATGTTCGTTTAATTATATAAATGTTCATTTCAATACCACTTCCCCATGTAATGTGGTGTCTGTTCAGTAATGACAGATTGGGCATGGTTAGTTGGAGCTTTGGGTCTAAATGGATGCCATATGAGCTCCACCTAAAGGAAAATTGACTAACCAAGTTACATTAGTTAGTATATAACTGAAAATTGTGTGTAGTGTAGTGTGCGGCAGGATAGCTCAGTGGTTAGAGCACCAGATTCCGAAGCAGACGTGCCCAGGTTCGTATCCTGTCCGCGGCAAATTCTGGCCAGTACTTGATGAGTTCCCAATAAGGACGAAACCGGTCTACTGGATGAATTGCCTTTCTACACTATACAATTCTTAGTTTATACTGACATATGTAAGTAATTAATGGGTCAGGTGTTTATATCAAGACCGCAACCTTGATTATAATAATTGTTATCACCACCCGCGCAACCAATGTTCGTTTAATTATATAAATGTTCATTTCAATACCACTTCCCCATGTAATGTGGTGTCTGTTCAGTAATGACAGATTGGGCATGGTTAGTTGGAGCTTTGGGTCTAAATGGATGCCATATGAGCTCCACCTAAAGGAAAAATTGACTAACCAAGTTACATTAGCTAGTATATAACTGAAAATTGTGTGTAGTGTAGTGTGCGGCAGGATAGCTCAGTGGTTAGAGCACCAGATTCCGAAGCAGACGTGCCCAGGTTCGTATCCCGTCCGCGGCAAATTCTGGTCAGTACTTGATGAGTTCCCAATAAGGACGAAACCGGTCTACTGGATGAATTGCCTTTTCTACACTATAAAGTTCTTAGTTTATACTGACATGTAAGTAATTAATGGGTCAGGTGTTTATATCAAGACCGCAACCTTGATTATAATAATTGTTATCACCACCCGCGCAACCAATGTTCGTTTAATTATATAAATGTTCATTTCAATACCACTTTCCCATGTAATGTGGTGTCTGTTCAGTAATGACAGATTGGGCATGGTTAGTTGGAACTTTGGGTCTAAATGGATGCCATATGAGCTCCACCTAAAGGGAAAAATTGACTAACCAAGTTACATTAGTTAGTATATAACTGAAAATTGTGTGTAGTGTAGTGTGCGGCAGGATAGCTCAGTGGTTAGAGCACCAGATTCCGAAGCAGACGTGCCCAGGTTCGTATCCTGTCCGCGGCAAATTCTGGCCAGTACTTGATGAGTTCCCAATAAGGACGAAACCGGTCTACTGGATGAATTGCCTTTTCTACACTATACAATTCTTAGTTTATACTGACATATGTAAGTAATTAATGGGTCAGGTGTTTATATCAAGACCGCAACCTTGATTATAATAATTGTTATCACCACCCGCGCAACCAATGTTCGTTTAATGTTAAATACTGTTTGTTGCGGAGAACTAATATATGTGCAAGTACGTATTAGGTGTTGCGAACCTAGTTGCAAATTAGTTCAGTTGTGACCAGAGGGATAAACCAAAGACAGCATGAACGGAAAGTATTATCTCACGCACATTCGTTTCGTGCTTACTGGCGACTCATCAGTAGGAGCCGGTATTACGCCCTTTAACCACTATATATTTTGGTGAGGAACGTGGGATAATAAGACGATACAATCCACTAGACGGAAGTTTAAACCTCAATAGAGTAGCTAACGTCGTACAGTCCTCGACAATGCGACTTCAACGCTAACTCACTCTACAATATATATATATATATATATATATATATATATATATATATATATATATATATATATATCTATATATATATATATATAAATATAGCATATATATATATACAGAGTCTGTAAAGGATACTAACACTATGACTATTGTGTTAGTAACCGATACCGACATTATGAGTACCGAAAAGGTACATGGTACTAACACTATGGTTTCCGAGTCGGTACATGGTACCAACATGATGGATATCAATGTATGCTATAGTTCACCGAAATTGAGAATTACAACCATTTCCGAACACCTGTTACTCCAGTAAATCCATACACTCTGGCCTTGATCGATATCAGTTATCACATTTCGCGGTAAGCATGACATCATTAAATTCAATATATAACAGTTAAATACTGTTTGTTGCGGAGAACTAATACTATATGCAGAGTATTGTACTTACCGTTCATGCTGAACCTAGGTTTACAAACTTGTCCTCTGAACTAATTTGTAACTAGGTTCGCAACATCTAATACATACTTGCATATATATTAGTTCTCCGCAACAAACAGTATTTAACTGTAATATATTGAATTTAATGATGTCATGCTTACCGCGAATTGTGATAACTGATATCGATTAAGGCCAGAGTGTATGGATTTACTGGAGTAACAGGTGTTCGGAAATAGTTGTAATTTTCAATTTCGGTGAACTATAGCATACATTGATATCCATCATGTTGGTACCATGTACCGACTTGGAAACCATAGTGTTAGTACCATGTACTTTTTCGATACTATAATGTTGGTATCGGTTACTAACACAATAGCCATAGTGTTAGTATCCTTTACAGACTCGGTATATATATTATATAGAGTGAGTTAGCGTTGAAGTCGCATTGTCGAGACTATACGATGTTAGCTACTCTATTGCAGGTTTACACATTCGTCTAGTAGATTGTACCGTCCTATTATCCCACATTCCTCACCCAAATATATAGTGGTTAAAGGGCGTAATACCGGCTCCAACTGATGAGTCGCCAGTAAGCACGAAACGAATGTGCATGAGATAATACTTTCCGTTGATGCTGTCTTCGGTTTATCATTCCGGTCACAACTGAACTAATTTGAAGCTAACAAAGTATTGCACTCTGGAATGACCCTAAAGGAAAGAGACTATGTTTAGAAATAGTTAAATATGATATTATTCACTTAAAGATATTATTTACGTAAGTAAAATATAATCCTGAAGACTAACTGCTAATTTATTAAAACAGAAACATATAATCTGCAAAATTAATGAACGAAATTTCAGCTAATCACGATTGTTTTATTTTTATACAGATTCTAGCTAAAGTAAAAATAACAAAGTAAAAAACAATTGCGCATTAGCTGATGCGTACCTTGAAACAAATTAGTTCAAATATGACGAGCAGGATAAACCAAAGTCAGCATTAAACTAAAAGTATAATCTCACGAACACATGAGTTCGTGCTTACCAGCAACACGTCACAAGAAGCCGGAACTACAGCCTAATACCATAAAATATTTGGTCAAAAAATGCGAGACATCCGGACGGTACAATCTCTTTTATGAATGTGTAATTTAGCATTAATAGAGCTAAATTCATATAAAGTCTTCGACATTGCTACTTCAAAACCAACTCACTGTATATATATATATATATATATATATATATATATATATATATATATATATAATATATATATATATATATATATATTTCTAATTAGGAAGAAAAAACACATTAATAACAAAGTGTTTATATAAAACAACAAGCACCTGACCTTAATATTCAAAAGTTTCATCAACATGATATTCTTTTCGACTGGCCAAGAATAACAAAATTCAACAACAATCTACTAGTATCCAGTCAAGAACAAACAGGCCCTCGACTAGAATCAACAAACATACAATCGGATTGGCAACAAACTGAAGTGGAAATAACAGAGGCGCATACGATGACAGAAGTCTCCAAACAATGTGAGCGTTTAACACTGCAATCCACACTGGCGCTGTTACCATGTGGAAATGACAACTTTGCGCAACAAGGTGAAACGATCAACTACACTGGGAAAAATAGCACTTGTATATGTAACAGTGAACAATGCGCACAAATGGTTAATTCTCAAGCTATCAAAACAATAATGACCAGATCTCAGACATCACTTTGCAATACTGCGAGAATGACCTTTACATGCAAACACGCATACACACAAACACAAAGGCATACACACAAACACAAACGCATACACACTCACCTACTAGCCAAAACAAGAAACAGAAGTAAAAACGAGTCAGATTTGTTACCACTAGCATAATCAATTTTAAACGCAAAATGTATGATTGTAAAATGATGATTAGTATTCACGAAATAAATGGTCTTTATCCATTTTGTTATTAATGTGTTTTTTCTTCCTAATTAGAAATATACTGTGTAATATTAAAAGGCATGGACATTATAAATATATATATATAAAATACCGCAACTGCATTAGGACGTTAACACTATGGTCGCAAAATGCCAAGTCTATACATGGTACGAACACATTGGATTTCAGTAAATTCTAAATATTACCAAAAATGAGCAACACAAAATCTTCTGAATATCTTTTATTGCAGCAAATCCATATACTCTGGCATTTATCGATATCAATTATCAAATTTCGTTGCAATAATGTCATCATTCAATTAAACAAAGAAAGCTATATATTGTATTTTACGCAGAAATTATATATATATATATATATATATATGTATATATATATATATATATATATATATATATGCAATTGGATATTAGGTATTGCCTACCTATAAACGAATTAGTTCAAATAGAACCAAATTCAGTATTAAAAGGGTATAATCTTATGTACAAAAGCATTTCATGGTCACTGACGATTCATCATTAAGAATCGGTAATACGCCCTATAGTCATTTTAAATTTGTCAAAAAATGCGAGACAGCTCGACGGTACTATCTCGTAAACGAATGCATATTGAAGAAGTAATGGAGTTAACTGCATATAACGTTTTATAAATGTTATAAATTATATCGATAAAGGCTAGACTGTATGGATTTTTAGGAGTAAATTGCGTTCCGTTGAAGTTGAAAATGTAAATTTTGGTGCAATTTAGCACGTTTTAAAATCCTTTCTGTTGGAAACATGTACTGATTCGACATTTTGAAAACAATAGTGTTGGTACATTTTACAAACTCGGTATATATTATGTATGGTGAATTGGTTGTGAAGCTGCATTCTCCTCTAATGCTTGAAAACTCATTCGTATAACAGATATTAACGTTTATCTGTCCAACATTTCTTGATGAAATATATTTTTGGCTTTTAAGTGTCGTAACAGCTCCCGTTGATGAGTCGTTTGCAGGCACGAAACGCATATGTACATGAAATTACACCTTTCGTTCGTGCTGACTTTGGTCTATCCTTCTGGTTCTATTTGGACTCGTTTTGCTGCTAGGTGCACAACACCTAATACTAAATTACATATATATTAGTTCACCGCCACTATCACTGTATAACTGTTCACTACTAATGTTTGAAAATACTTATTATTTTTAGTGGTTGGTGTCCTATACAATGCCTAATTTTTCATAGATGATTTAAATTTTTGAGCACGATAATTTTCAACAATGCCGATATTTTCAATTTGTGAAAGTTTTTGTCGAAATGTAATCCAAGAAAAATTTGTGGTGTTGAAATACAATATTCAGGTAAATGTTATTTCAAGGTTAATGTTTATGCTATTATATTTATGCCACTGTTGTATTTTATTGAATAGAATATTTAAGAATGAAGAATCTCGATAACTTTAAATAAAACCAGCATCCAGTTAGGTATATTAAGAAACCGCTTCCATTTTTTCATAAACAGTAATTTGTCGTTTTAATGATCAAATTGTTCATCGAAGTAATCCTAGCAGTAGATGTGGAAGAAAGCAAAAATTATTTGCGCGGTTTTTAATATAATTTTTTAAATACAATTAGCGGAGATGAAATAAAATAAAAATCAGCGCGTTATTTAAACGCCGCTGAAAATCACAGAAATTTTGTATTCAAAATTTCCGTTTAACTAGAGAGAGGACATTTCACCATAATGAAGAAATTTTGTACGCATTCCAGCATTTCAACATATTTTTTACAAATACTGCGGATGCATACCGCACCGTGACGATGTCCTCATTAGCCTACAATGCACCAATACATCTGTTTGACTTTCGTTCTGATAAATTGTCGACCATTTTAAACTCACGTGATATTGGTGCTTGCGTTGGCGGTCACAAAATTGTGGAAAGGTTTTGCGAATATTTGTTACCTGTATAATTTATGCTAGAATAACTACTTAGGAATTATTTCTGTTTCCCTTTCTGCGGACACTACGTGCAGTACTTCTTTAAATCAAGTTTGCGAGCTCGAAATAACTACCAATCGAAGTATATTTAACCAGAAACGCAGCGTAGGAAAACTACTGTCATTATTTCATAACCGCAAGTAGTAGTTTGATTAGCTACTTTTTTTAAATTCTTGCATGAAACTTTAAAATCTCAAAAGTGCTAGATAAAATCATTAGCATATTTCACTAACACTTACTTGATAGGATTTGATTCAGTTGTTGACATGTTTTCAGCACTAGCACCATAGCAGCTGGCTTCGACAGCGACACTTGTGAGCCAGTTAATAACATTATTGTATATTTTAACTAAATTCAAGTTATCCTCATGAGTGGTGTCCACTCTAGTAGAGTTTCCGGAAAAATATTCCTGAAATGTGATAACAGAAAAAATTCGTCACCATTCGTATAATATTAAGATATTCGTTATATAAACAAATCCTACTTATTTAGAGTATTTACAGTTTTCGTTCGGAGTGGTAGATTTACACTCTCAGCTCAGAAAGAAACCGATTGGTCCTCATTTTCAAGTACGCGTGTTGATTCGTCCCTTACTCCGAAGACTTCCACATCATTCACACTAAACACCGGAAATGAGGTGTGATCTAATCTTCGTTGACCGAAAAAAAATTTCGGTACCTCATTTACATTACCCTTATCAGGCTTCTAACCACGCACAGTATAATGCTATCACTAACAGGTTTGCATATATCTGTAGGTATCAGCATTGTACTGTGTAATCCTCTTTATTTGTAAATCAACTTTTTGCTATTATGCATCAACCGTTATACGGCATGTATAAATAAAAAATATTTAGCGCAAAGCCGCAACAATTATGCAATTTTTTGCTTTTAATGGTCCAAATTCGGTAAAAGTTTTATTAACGAAGGAATAAGACTTATGAAAATTTTCTGAAATTAAAGAATATTGTACATTTTAACATGTAAAAAGTAAATTATGATAAAACTACTTCATATATTCCAAGAAGCTTAGACAATTGATGTTGACCTAAGCAATAGTAAATAGTAAACACTAAATAGCAGGTTTTAGAAACTTTTTCCATTGCAATGTTTGTTGTAATTTAACCAACTTACAAATCATAAATTTGAAAGGGCTAATATATATTCATTGTACCCATCCTATGTGCAAAAACAAAAATAAATTTTATCAGATACAAGAAACATTTCTTTCTCATTATCTCCTGAAGTATCTACTAAGGAACATATCTTTATATATAAATTGGAAAGCAAGAATAAATACGGTACGTGGATGATATATTTCTTGTCCTTAAGAACAGGTCGCAATCACGATATTTGCTTCAATGTTTCAACAAAGCACATAAGTTTATCGGCTTCACGTCAGAGCACCAGAAAGATAATCGTCTGCCTTTCCTAGATGTACTATTAAAGAAAGAAACTAATTGTAAATTAAACAGAATAATTTACCATAAATTAACATAGTCTGCACAGTATTTGCATTACAGCAATGTAGTGCTGTTTCAATATAAATTATCAACAGTTCGTGGCTGCTTTTCAAGAATTGACAAGTTGGTTAGTCAAGATTCAAAAGCAAATGAATATAATAAAGCGACTAACGATATAATGTCTAAAGGTTATCCCAGACAATTAATTGAATCAATTATTAAAACAGAAATTAAACAGAAGCAGACGTAATACAGGCCAGAACAGAAAACAGTCTACCTAAACATCCCATTTAAGGGGGATGCAGTTTCCCGAATGGCACAAAAGAAAGTTGAAGCAGCATTAACACGCACATTTAATGCAGCCAAACTACGAGTGTTATTTAGGGTAACACACTTGCCTTTACCAGCAATCAAAGAGAAACAGCCGTTAATGTCGATATCAAATATTATTTACCAATATACATGCGCAAGTTGTCGATCAACTTACGTAGGCCGATCGACCAGACGGTTAATTACTCGAATGAGAGAACATTGCAACTTAAACGCCTGTTTTAAATCAAATGGTGAATACACGTCTGCTATTGCGCAACACATCATTGAAACATCGCACGTATGTTCTCCAGACGTAGCATTCAAAGTAATTACTAAATGCAAAAACAAAAGGGAGCTAGCCACATACGAAGCCTTATGGATAAACAAATTGCAGCCGAATTTATGCAAGCAGAAGAAGCATGTACAAGCATTGAGCTTGAACTGGATGTGACGCACGCAATTGGTTGGATTCTGTTTTTCACACTCTCTCTATGTTCACATATTTCTATCTTGTTTTGCGTTCCAATTTATATATACACATATGTTCTTTAGTAGATACTTGAGAAGACAATGAGAAAGAAATGTTTCTTGTATCTGAAAAAAATTCGTTTTTTGTTTGCCCATAAGAAAGGTACAATGAATTTTATTAAAGCTCGCATATATATATATATATATATATATATATATATATATATTCTTATAATTAGGAAAACAGAACACATAAATAACAAAGTGGATAAAGGCCATTTATTTCGTGAATACTAATCATCTCTTATACAATCATACATATTTATACATTTTGGGTTTTCAATTGATTATGCTAGTGGTAACAAATCTGACTCGTTTTTACTTCTGTTTCTTGTTTTGGCTAGTTGGTGAGTGTGTATGCGTTTGTGTTTGTGTGTATGCGTTTGTGTTTGTGTGTATGCGTGTTTGCATGTAAAGGTCATTTTCGCAGTATTGCAAAGTGATGTCTGAGATCTGGTCATTATTGTTTTGATGGTCTGAGAATTAACCATTTGTGCGCATTGTTCTCTGTTACATATACAAGTGCTATTTTTCTCAGTGTAGCTGATCGTTTCACCTTGTTGCGCAATATTGTCATTTTCACATGGTAACAGCGCCAGTGTGGATTGCAGTGTTAAACGCTCACATTGTTTGGTGACTTCTGTCATCGTATGCGCCTCTGTTATTTCCACTTCAGTTTGTTGCCAATCCGATTGTATGTTTGTTGATTCTAGTCGAGGGCCTGATGAAACTTTTGAATATTAAGGTCAGGTGCTTGTTGTTTTATGTAAAGGGCTTCATAAATAAATAATAATTTTTCTGATTTTGCTTTATGTAGAATTGTGAAATTGATCGAATTGACAGGGTGCCCCTTTGCCAATATATGATCGGAAATAGCTTATTTTCCTGACGGTGCCAAGCCTTTGTTAATCAATTTCTGTGGAAAATGTTGCTGGATTCTGCTTATCAATTGCTTCTTCGTACGTCCGATATATGTGCTACCGCATATACATGAGAATTTGTAGACTATGAATGATTTGGAGAGAATTGGCAATTGATCTATTGCATCCAACCTCATGATTCTCTGTGTACTAAATGTCATAGTAACTTTAACACAGGGAAAGTTTTCCTTAGTTATTCTATTCAGCCGCTGTGCACTTATTGAGGCTGGTACGTCGTCTCTAAATGGTAAGTTTAGGAAAACCTGCTTGAGGATATCCTCTCTAGTACGAATATGCCGTGGTCTGATGTTGACATCAATGAAACGCTCTGGGTAGTTGTTCATTAGCAAAATTTTCCAGAAGTAACCCAGTTCTTCCTCAATCTTGTGTTCAGAGCAGATCTTCCTGATTCTGTTTGCTAGGTTATTTACTAAAGCAACAAGCACCTGACCGTAATATTCAAACGTTTCATCAACATGATATTCTAATCGACTGGCCAAGAATAACAAAATTCAACAACAATCTACTAGTATCCAGTCAAGAACAACTAGGCCTTCGACTAGAATCAACAAACATACAATCGGATTAGCAACAAACTGAAGTGGAAATAGCAGAGGCGCATACGATGACAGAAGTCTCCAAACAATGTGAGCGTTTAACACTGCAATCCACACTGGCGCTGTTACCATGTGGAAATGACAACTTTGCGCAACAAGGTGAAACGATCAACTACACTGGGAAAAATAGCACTTGTATATGTAACAGTGAACAATGCGCACAAATGGTTAATTCTCAAGCCATCAAAACAATAATGACCAGATCTCAGACATCACTTTGCAATACTGCGAAAATGACCTTTACATGCAAACACGCATACACACAAACACAAATGCATACACACAAATACAAATGCATACACACAAACACAAACGCATACACAAAAACACAAACGCATACACACTCACCAACTAGCCAAAACAAGAAACAGAAGTAAAAACGAGTCAGATTTGTTACCACTAGCATAATCAATTGAAAACCCAAAATGTATAAATATGTATGATTGTATAAGAGATGATTAGTATTCACGAAATAAATGGCCTTTATCCACTTTGTTATTTATGTGTTCTGTATTCCTAATTATAAGAATACTGTGTTAAATTAAAAAGGCATGGACATTATAAATAATATATATACATATATATATATATATATATATATATATATATATATATATATATATATATATATATAATTATCTATAGGAGAGAGCGAAAAAAACAAATTTGTGCATGGAATGTTTACTATTTTTGATTTAATTCGTGAAATTACGTGCTTTCCTATTCTTTCATTAATGTTTAATTGGTATGTATATGCGTGTGTGGATGTATGCGTATTCACATGGAAATATTTATTGTTGCAGTTCATTTGAGTATTCGCTTCAGCCCCATACATCTTATATTAAATTCAGTCACTTGCATTTCCTTGTTGTCTATGTGTATACTCCTGCTACTTTCCCACATCTGTATTCAAACCGTTTCACGCGTGTTTTACAAAGCAATGTTAGTGACTGCACCAAAAATAACGATGTATCAAGTCAAAACGAATACTCAAATAAGCTTTCACAAACAGTATTTTCACACGAATAAGCGCACAAATTGTACCATTTAACTTGCAGTTGCTCGTTATTTTAATACGTTTAAATGACTCTCATAAATAAATTTAAACCGCTTAAAGGAAATCGTGAATTTCACATCCTTCAATGGAAGTCATTTGTGAAAAATTATGAAATTAAATTGTTCTGATGAAAATAAGGCAAATCACGTGATTCAACAAAGCAAGTCGTAAATAAAAAGACTTCACTACATAATTTAGTTTTCCGTTTTGTGACTAAATCTTGGGATATTAATAGTGATATATATATATATATATATATATATATATATATATATATATATATATATATATATATCATTGTACCCTTCTTATGTGCAAAAACAAAAAGAAATTTTATCAGATATAAGAAAATTTTTCTTTCTCATGGTCTTCTCAAATATCTACTCATGAACATATCTTTATATATAAATTGGAAAGCAAAACAAGATAGAAATATGTGAACAAAGCGAGTGTGAAAAATAGAAACCAATCAAATTGCGTGCGTCACATCCAGTTCAAGCTCAATGCTTGTACGTGCTTCTTCTGCTTACATAAATCCGGCTGCAATTTGTTTATCCATAAGGCTTCGTATGTGGCTAGCTCCCTTTTGTTTTGCATTTAGTAATTACTTTGAATGCTACGTCTGGAGAACATACGTGCGTTGTTTCGATAATGTGTTGCGCAATAGGAGACGTGTATTCACCATTTGGTTTAAAACAGGCGTTCAAGTTGCAATGTTCTCTCATTCGAGTAATTAACCGTCTGGTCGATCGGCCTACGTAAGTTGATCGACAACTTGCGCATGTATATTGGTAAATAATATTAGATATCTACATTAACGGCTGTTTCTCTTTGATTGCTGGTAAAGGCAAGTGTGTTACCCTAAATAACACTCGTAGTTTGGCTGCATTAAATGTGCGTGTCAATGCTGCTTCAACTTTCTTTTTTGCCATTCGGGAAACTGCATCCCCCTTAAATGGGATGTTTAGGTAGACGGTTTTCTTCTCTGGCCCATAGTACGTCTGTTTCTGGTTAACTCCCCTTTTAATAATTGATTCAATAAATTGTCTGGGATAGCCATTAGACATTAAATCGTTAATTGCTTTATAATATTCATTTTCTTTAGAATCTTGACTAACCAACTTGTCAATTCTTGAAAAACAACCACGAACTGTTGATAATTTATATTGAAATGGCACAAAACTGCTGTAATGTAAATACTGTGCAGACCATGTTGGTTTATGGTATGCCTTATGGATAAACAAATTGCAGCCGGATTTATGTAAGCAGAAGAAGCACGTACAAGCTTTGAGCTTGAACTGAATGTGACGCACGCAATTTGATTGGTTTCTAATTTTCACACTCGCTTTGTTCACATATTTCTATTTTGTTTTGCTTTCCAGTTTATATGTAAAGATATGTTCATGAGTAGATATTTGAGAAGACCATGAGAAAGAAAATTTTCTTATATCTGATAAAATTTCTTTTTATTTTTGCACATAAGAAGGGTACAATGAATTTTATTAAAGCTCGCATTTCAAAAGAATCTTTCAGAAAACTAGATGAACTAGTGACGTTAAAGTGTAGAGCGCAAAGAACGCAATTGTGGTTAAATCATTATTATCAGTGTATTAAACAATTACGGTTCCCAGGTGATTTGGTACGCAGTTTACGCAAGTCAAAACTACGAGTCAACCGAAGAAATCTTACAAGGTTGGCGTATTCTAAAATTGAGCAGTTGAAGGAAGATGAAGCAGTGCTACAGGCAAGAATTGGGTGTGTATCTTGTGTATTAGATGAACTAAGTCTTTTTGCAAGAATGAAATTTTTGATGTTTTTGCCGACAGTTATGAAGAAAGATTAAACAAGAATTTTGAACAAATTGGAAAAAGATGTAAAACCTGGAGTTTTGTGTGATTTAATACCGACCGATCTTGATAAGCGTGTGCTTAACTTATCAAAAGTGCCAATCGATCAGCTAACAATGGAGGCACTATCGATGGGCCGAAATTATGGAATACATCCTTCTAATAAATGCGATGTTGATTTTGAGGCAGCATTTGAATTGTTATTTGAACAAACAGCTGACTTGGAGCCTACCAGTATTGATTATAAAAATTGGTTCAAGGCTACACTAGTTGATCAGGCTTCACACTTGAAATCGTCTAAATGTGCAGAGCAGCATGCGTTGACAAAGCAGCATCTAAATGCACTTAGAAATATCAGCAGAAACGCAGACATCAAAATACTACGCGCTGATAAAGGAAAGAGCGCAGTTATAATGGACAAATCTGAATACGTACAAAAGATGGAAAACGTGTTAAATGACAATACAAAATTCACACGTCTAGACGATAAATCAGATGAAATAGACAAGGCGGAGCGCAAAGTAATTAATGAAATTAAGATTTTGACAGATGCCGGTTTTATTGATGAGGCCACTGCACAGAAGCTCAAGCCAGTTGGATCATCTACACCAATAATGTACGGATTACCAAAAACACACAAAAGAGGTTGTCCTATGAGGCCAATTTTATCAATGGTAAATTCTCCGTTTCATGCACTAGCTAAATGGCTAGTTCGTTTACTTGAACCATTACGTAAACTACTAGGTAATCATTCGGTTGCCGATTCGTTTGAGTTTGTAAACAAAATTCAAGATATAAATGTTAAAAACAAGATTATGGTATCTTTTGATGTTACGTCTCTGTTTACAAATGTTCCAATTGATGAAACCATTGACATTATAGTCAAAGCGGTAGAACACGATATATTACCATCGCCGGTGCCAGGTCAAACTCTACGCAAGCTTATCTTATTATGCACGAAAGACGTACGATTTCGTTTTAATGGAAACATCTACAAACAGACTGATGGCGTCGCAATGGGAAAGCCCCTTGTCTCCAGTGTTGGCTGAGATTTTTCTAGGCACCTAGAAAAATACATCATTAAAGAGTGACATAAGTAAATGTGCTCAATATAAACGGTACGTGGATGATATATTTCTTGTACTTAAGAACAGGTCGCAATCACGAAAATTGCTTCAAAGTTTCAAACAAAGCACATAAGAATATCGGTTTCACGTCAGAGCACGAGAAAGATGACTGTCTGCCTTTCTAGATGTACTATTAAAGAAAGAAACTAATGACAAATTAAACAGAACAATTTACCATAAACAACATGGTCTGCACAGTATTTGCATTACAGCAGTTTTGTGCCATTTCAATATAAATTATCAACAGTTCGTGATTGTTTTTCCAAGAATTGACAGGTTGGTTAGTCAAGATTGTAAAGAAATGAATATAATAAAGCAATTAACGATTTAATGTCTAATGGCTATCCCAGACAATTAATTGAATCAATTATTGAAAAGGGGAGTTAACCAGAAACAGACGTACTATGGGCCAGACCGTCTACCTAAACATCCCATTTAAAGGGGGATGCAGCTTCCCGAATGGCAAAAAAGAAAGTTGAAGCAACATTGACACGCACACTTAATGCAGCCAAACTACGAGTGTTATTTAGGGGTAACACACTATGCCTTTTTACCCAGCAATCAAAGAGAAACAGCCGTTAATGTAGATATCTAAATATTATTTACCAATATACATGCGCAAAGTTGTCGATCAACTTACGTAGGCCGATCGACCAGACGGTTAATTACTCGAATGAGAGAACATTGCAAACTTGAACGCCTGTTTTAAACCAAATGGTGAATACACGTCTGCTATTGCGCAACACATCATCGAAACAACGCACGTATGTTCTCCAGACGTAGCATTCAAAGTAATTACTAAATGCAAAAACAAAAGGGAGCTAGCCACATACGAAGCCTTATGGATAAACAAATTGCAGCCGGATTTATGTAAGCAGAAGAAGCACGTACAAGCATTGAGCTTGAACTGGATGTGACGCACGCAATTTGATTGGTTTCTATTTTTCACACTCTCTTTGTTCACATATTTCTATCTTGTTTTGCTTTCCAATTTATATATAAAGATATGTTCATGAGTAGATATTTGAGAAGACCATGAGAAAGAAAATTTTCTTATATCTGATAAAATTTCTTTTTGTTTTTGCACATAAGAAGGGTACAATGAATTTTATTAAAGCTCGCATTTCAAAAGAATATATACATATGAACAAAAAAATTACGAAATGATATTTCCGCTTTCGAAAATGTGTTCACATATTTTTGTCCAAAAACTAATGTCGTTTCATTTAGAATAGCTAAATCAAATTATTTTGATTTCATGTTACCGTGCATCTTCTATTCATTGCAATAGCCTCAGATAAGATAAGCATTCTCACACACCTAGCTATAATTAAAATCCAAAATTGCTTTGCTTGTGCTTAGTATTTTGACATGACTACATATTTAGTTGCAACACGAATCTAACTGAGCACTCTTCAATTTGGTATGTACTCCAACTAGTGTGAATTAAATCGTCCACTACGTCTGCCTGAATAAGATTGTCCACACATACAATTCCACTTGCAGATAACGCAGAATGCAGATTGCAATGGAATGTTAGCTTTCAAACTTGATAGAGGAGGTATTGTGGTAGAGGTAATCAAAACTAAGTCAGCTGCATATCATGGGAAAGCCAACACGGAACAAAATCGATTTTTTATGCAATTCCTTGTCTCCCCAGCCTGATATTTTAGGTAAATATATACCGCTTGCTTGTCAAATATGAAAACTAACAAAACTGATTTTATTATACGATCAGGATTATACTTACCAAATTTGCTAGGCCACCGTTAATGTTAGGAGGATGGCGCACACCGTCAAACTCATTCTGAAAAAGGACAGGCGAACAAATACGTAATGCACTATTTTCATTATCTTTCTTAAAACTTTCCTCCATATTCACGAACGGTAGCGCTGAAATTCATATATCGCGCTGACTTAGTTTTTCTAATGGAAGTCTGGCCTGCAATATATTTGATCAGTTCTACATTCGACCATCACACCCTCTATTGTAAATCGTGCATTATTATATCATTTGTTAAATTAATTATACAGTTCTTCCGCATACACACGACGTTCATAGGCCAAAACTATATCATCAACATAATGGTTGATTATTTTCAATTTCCACAAAATTTCAGAATTCGTTGCATCTAATATGCACTTAAATATATCGCATATATAAGCATATTCAGACCATCAATTATTTTATGCAGTTTGGCATTGCAAATGATGTGTACATCTGTTTAGCTTAAGTAAAGTAATCTTTACAACTGCATTTCACACAGTTAAAAGTATCAAAAATTCGCTTTGACATACTAGCACAGAAACTTAATAGATTATTTAATGAATGTGAGTAAATAGCCAGAAAACATTAAGCGAACGCATCAAAAGATATTCGATGTTAAATTTCTCTACTGTTTCAAGAAATTCAAAATAATCATTCAATCTGCACTCAGATAAGTGAATTCTTATCATTTTTAAAGGCTAATCAACCATCTCTTGTGAATTTATCATTTATCTCTTAAGTTTTAAAGGAATACCAAATTAGTGCAACTTTATGTAAGGTGTTTGTTTTCGGCCTTTACGAGCTATCAATAACGTATAAAGTAGGATATCTCACTCGAAATGTCCCTCATGGTTTTCTTATCTGCATCACTATTACTGCCAGTGCCAAAGCTCAGAGCAATCACATTAAAAACATTCTTATTGTCATCAATGACAACCAAGCCGTATCTTTAGTCAGGTGAAAGATTAACGTGATCAGGACCTTTAACAAATTCTCGTAAAGTTGATATTTGTCATTTATTCAATGAATATCACATTCTCTATGGTATTTGCTGCCGATTTTTACATAAATATTTGGTGGTTGTCATCGTTTCTTGATATAAATTAGATAACCCATTGAAAATTGATTCATATCCTGATTTTTTAAATGTAGTATTTTATTTTCCTAGAATTCAAAATTTATTTCTATAAGATAGGGCCAAATTTTTAGAGAAGTCAGTTTCTTCTTTCATAAAGTAAAAGCAAACTTCTGCGGATCGGGTGGTTTATTTTGATTTGAATGGCTTTACCTCTTGTTAGTTGTCACCTCGTTTTACGTACCAGGCTGAGACAATAGTTTCAAAAACGTATTTTGTCAAACAGAGAGTGTTCACTCAAAACGTCTATTGGATAAACTTCCCTCTCAACTCTATACAAAACTTATTTTATAAAAACAAATTTAAGTACATAAATGTTCATATTTTTATAAAAAGGTCGCAAACATGATTTAGGTTAGTGTTCAGGTATTATTTAATTTCATATTTGACTTTTCTGGAATGGAGAATCCCAGACGATTATCTTCTCTTTTATAATATAAATAAAATAAAATTTCTCCACAAACAAATTCAGAATATTTGAGCTATACGTTCTGTAAAAAATGGCCCGCTTCCAGTTATTTTCCTAATTTGCAACTCAATTTCAAGTGATTAGCATCTTTAACGGCAAAGCTTCGAGGATGTGAGATTCTCAAATTGACCATAAGTGATTTCCTAGGTTCCATTTATAAAAAGACATGCATCGTTTAAATTGAGAAATGAAACACAGTAATTTTACTTTTCAATGGAAAAACGGTCCACATACTTAGCATACAAAAATGATATGTATAAGTCCCTAAAAATCAAATAGAACCAACATAGATAAACATATTTGTGCATAGGATTTGAAAAGCCACATTGTAACGCCAGTGCACTGACAACATATAGACACAAAGATATATATCCCCTCAAGAGTCACTGCCCCTGGAAATTGATATTGGCTTAATTACGGCATTACGTTATATGTAATTGCGTATTTTTACGCCTAATATTTTATTTACCGACTTGCTCAAAACATTTTTTAATCAAATTTACACCTATTGATATATTAAGAATCTGGTTTATATCCACTTCATATATAAAAGTAAAGAGATAACAAAACCGCATAAAATATAGAGTTCTTACGTTGTTGGCGTCCAAATATATTGCAGTTGACATCCGTTTGATTAAATCTACTACCAAACATTTGCGACTTAAATTGGCAATCAACATTCCACTGGAATCTGCATCAAAGTTGAGCAAAAATTAAGTTATGATCTGAGTGATATTGTACTTAGTCAGAGTTAGTAGAAGAGTGATTTCAGTGAAATACCACATGTGTTTGCAAAATTGGAATAGCTTTGAAATTGTTTCTCAAGCTAATCATATATTTTCCTGTAGATAACGCAACATTCGAGAAAAACACTTCAAACTCAACTAAATACAGTGTGTGTGTGTGTGTGCACATGCCTTCATATTTGGAGAAATTGCAGAACTGTTCAAACAAATGCAACATTTTTCTGCACTGGCATTACCATGGGCTTTCTAAAAATAATGTAAAAAGATCCTTAATTATATCTCGTCTATTTATTTTTTTATTCAGTATTTTTTTAATTATTTATATATATATATATATATATATATATATATGCCGTTAGTATAATCTAAAATCTCTATTATTTAGTAAATACAGGTAATCTAAATGATCGGTTTCGCCTTTAACGAGCCCCATGAAATATATTTTAGAATTTATTTTACCAAGGCTCGAAGCTGAGCATACTTAAATAGCGTTATTAATTCACCAAGCCCTACATAAGACTGTGTTTTCAGAATGAAACCGGTCTAATTGAAGAATGCCATATTATATCATACGCTTTGATTAGTTTATATCGACGAATTAAATAAAATTAAATCTGCTAGATAACTTAAATATGTATATTTTTAATTGCTTCTTTGCATAATAATTTATTATATATCACTTTCCAGGTGGTAGGTTTTCGGGTTTTTTGGAAGACACAAAATACCTGCTTTCAGTTTTATGATCAAAATGATTCTTAAGTGGATTCCCTTAAACCAACTATTTAAGGTTACAATATTAGGCCCAAGCAATTCGCTGATTGCACTGACGGCGTTAAATAATCGAAGAAATCATAATATATAACTTGAATTACTAATAGTATGGTGCAGTTTTTATACAAATATCTTTTATTTAAATATATATGTATAAGTATAATGGAAGCATTTGATTATATATATACATATATATAGTAGCAGTAGTTATTTAATATTTAAGGAATACACTAAACCTTGCATACGGTAGCTCTACCAGTAAATTTCTATGATCAATAGAAAGGCAGTACGCCACTCCGGAAATTAAATTTTTTTTAAGCATACGTCTATGATTTAATTATATGTCTTCACAATATAAACGAAAGCGTTGAGTGTTAGATCAAGTATTATTTATTTACGGGAGCGGTTTCCTTAACATAAGATACTTCTTATGAATTACGGAACTCCCGCTTACTTTATGCGCTTCATTAGCTATTAATTGAATGGTTGTTTACATTATCATCTTATATTTCAAAATTATTTTCATTTGTTTAATATATATATATATATATATATATATATATATATATATATATATATATATATATATATCCAAATTCATTTTTCGTGTGTCACATATATAGAGCAATTTTATGGCATATGCAAACTTGTGTTTTATATCGATAGATATGTTTTTCCGATGACAACTTAGCATAGTATAAAATAACATATACAAATCATTAACGAGAAAGATTTCATCTATATTAATCTTTCGTTAATTAGGTATTAGAATATTCAGGATCAAGATGTGCAACATGTGTGTCTTATAATGAAACAATTACGTTTAAGGAAATCGCGAGACCAACTAAAATCCACGTGAATTAATAAATGGTCTATAAAAATAGTTCCTTTTCAATTAGATTGTAAGCTAGACGCGGCATTGGTGGTGTAGACAGTGAGAAGCAAGATTTAAAATAACGCTACATAGTTTAAATCCAGGCTATGACAAGTCTGACATCTACTTGATGGATACTTCTTAAAGGCAATGTTAATGTTGTTGATAAATTACCTTTGATATCGTATTCAATGTTTAGATCATACAAACGACATATAAAAGATCGTACCCCACTACAATAATTTAATTCAATGTCCAAAAATTTTATATATATGTATGTGTTATTATATGCATGAAAATATTGTTTAAAATTTTGATAAAAATCTTAATTTAGAATTTATTTTATTTTTATAAACAAGTATGAATAAGTTTTCCTTTGTAGCTAATTTCCAAAAGAGAAAATAGCTGTTTACCAGAAGGCTGTGCTATATGGCAATTAAAATTATATTCACTGGAAGAAACGTTGGATTTACCATATTTGTGAAATTGCTCTTCCCCAAATCGCTCGATAACACTGTTCGCGCTTTTTTTCCAATTTTTATGTATCTCTTTATGTTAAACAGCGACAGTTAACAGTATTTATGACCTTAATGGAATAAACCAGCAAATATGTAAACCTGTTTATTTTAAGAGAATCTATCTGTCAATATTCGAATAGTGAAAGAAGGAAATCAATAACTATGAAATTCAAATTTTGGAATCTCAAGATCACTGCCAGCATATATATATGTTACTTATGCATAGGAGTAAATATTACACTGAATAAAGAAGCTAAATAAGCCACCAATTTATGTCATTTAAAACAGCATTTATAAAAATTAGAGAGTAAAATATATAACAATTAAATTCTGTTTGTAATAATACTGTTTTAAAAGTTGCTAAAAGTTTGTGACAAATTATCAATATTTCAAAAAGAATTCATGCGGATGTAATGTTAAAACCACAAACATTTCTGGTTTCTACCTTGAATTGCTTAATGTGGATGGAATCGTAGTCTATTAGGCACGTTTTCTTTACCATCCAAAATTGTCTCCAAGAAAGACTCAAAATTTCATTTTTCACTTCTACAGTTTTGTCGTTTTCTCAATAAAGTTGTTTTTTGTTGCGTTCTCAAATCACAAGATAAATCTGAGAGAATATCAAAATTCAATAACAGATTCTGGAGAATAATGGGATTTTTAAGAGATTTAATTAATAAATATGTGCATCATCATCATAGAAGAAAAAAATATATAAGCACATTAAAATCTAGAAATTTATTATAATTCGAATAAGATCAACCAAATTGTAATAAAAGGGTATATCAGATCAACACGAAATGGAATATAGATATTTTTTCTTGAAGCTAAACGCAAGCTTGTGCCAAACCATAGTATGTACCAAACAAACCGCCGACAATAGGCCACATACCGATACAACTCAAATTTCTGTGTTTTTAAGATGAAAGAATATTAGGTCAGTTTCAACTTCAGCAATGTATTGTAATTAATAGCCCATACTGACAGAGGTTGCTCAGTCTAACGCCGCTCAAATTAAACATTTATAAAAAGATGTTTGGCGTTTTACTTGGCGATCGTTTTATAAAAAGTAAAGTAAGAAACAAAATAATTAAATTAAATTAAGCATTTAAGAGCATTCATGGCAATGCGCCACCACTTCTTGTTTTAAAAACTGTGTTTACAGAAGGTGATGTCTAATACGCTGATATATCGGATACTAGATTCGATGCAATTTTAGACGAAAATATCAAAAAAGCAACGCACTATCTGTCAAAGTTAAACAAATATGAGAACAGTATACCAAAATCGGCGTCATATAACAGTGCAATCCCATAGAGGCCTGAGGTTCTTGCTCACATAAGATTATACTTTACGTTAATGCTGACCTGATTTTTAATTCTGGCACTATTTGAACTTTTTCGTTACTACGTGTGCAACAAATAACAAACAATTGGTACTAGGCCAGTGTGACAGTGCAATTTTAATGCACATATGCGTATAAAAGTAAAAGTAGCGAGCCTCAGATTAAGTCAGTCACAGTGCGACCCCATAGCACACTGACAGTTTATTCTGTACACAAAACCTTTGAAATATGTCGATTAAATTATATCCAATTCGAGAATAGCATTCATTCTGGTATCGTATTTCACACAAAAAGCCGCACACTCTGCTTTTAAAGTCGAAATTTGAATGTCATTTTTGACATTTTCCCCTACTGCCGCTTTACTGCTCATAAATGTAGTGGATTGCGCCGTCTACTTAGATCATTTTTACTATGTATATGGTACGTTTGTGTCGTAGTGACAGCAGCCACTGTGGAGTCGACAATACGCACGAAATAATGAGCATACAGGAGATAACGACTTTCATTTATTCTTTTGGAACATATCCTGCTTAAACGATATCACTTAACATATTAGATAAATAATGAAGACATCATGCAGTGCAACAAAATATGCATGTATTTGAAGCTGCGGAGCACTACTCTTTATATAATGATGCGTAATCTGAAGTTTACTCTCCCTCTTCTTTTTTACGCATATCTCTAAATATTAAAAATCTCTTGACATAATATTATGTAAGTTTGGAGGCGCAGTGCCGACTCCTAATAATGAGTCTTTAGTAATTATTAAACGCATGTGTATAAGAAATTAAAAGTTTTTCATAAGATCTAACTTGTAACATGCCCGATAAAAAATGCATAGTGTTCATAAATCTCTGGTCAAAAATATATAAATGATTTTTTTGGATTGAGAACTATTACAGAAAGTAAATTTATATACCACCGTGTAAAGATACAAATAAGTGTTAGAATAGACGATAATTATTTATTATACATTTTCTACCAAAGTATCTACGAATGATAAACTGATCACGGTTTTGAATATAAATGTTATATATTTAGTGAAATAAAGATATCAAAATAAGTAATTATGGCATATATTGCTCTTAAGTATAACCGATTTTATATTATTTTATTTTATTAGAAGAAAAGAATAGTCACAAATGCTCTTTTTTATTCCTGTAATGAGGACAAGAAGTATATTTTCAATGTATTCAACAAAATTTTATTGTCATATACGTTTATTTGTAAAATTAGTTTGCACGTTGTGGAAGCATGATTTTAAATTAATCTTTATCTAATTGAGACTTTTAAACATTAACGTTGGACAGCAACCATTCAGGGATGATTGCATGAAGCACAACAGTTTTATAAAATAAATCAAATGTTTTTGAATCTCGATGGTGTTTGTTTATGGGATGATTGGAAAAGTTTGACGCAGACGAATACCGTATATCACGGGGAAGATAATGATATATTTAAAAATGCGATCACCAACATAGTCTAATACGCCAAATATAAATTAATGTATAATTATGAATATTGCGAAATATCAAAGCATAAATACATTGGTTGGTATAAGTTAGACAATGTTTAAAATAATAATTTTATTTAAAGTTTTATCCACCGCAAGTTGCACTACAAATGAAAATTTGGAATAAAGTCCAAAACAATGTACAAAGAATACCCTTGACTTCCACTTGGCAGCATCGGCTTTAGTAATAGTTTACGCAAAATATTGTTGCAACATTGGAGAAAATAAACATTTTATATCAACCAATTTATTCAACGAAAAATAGTTCTTATCAACATATCGCAGGAACTGAGTGTTATTAAGAGCCCTGATTTTATTTTATTCAAAATCAGAATATAAAACACAGTCAAGCCTATATATATATATATAATATTAATATGGTTACTCATTTAATTTCTGTTTATTTATTTATTTATATAGGAGGTAGAATAAATTAAATGCTAGTGCATAGACTTAATAATTGAGGAAGTTTTCAACAAAAGGTAGCCCTATTAGAGTTTAGGTGCTTTTCACCTGCATCCATTGCAATAAATCATTAGCCGCATGGATTTATGACATTATCATTGGCATTTCTTACCAGATTCACGTCTATTGACCGCAATTTTTGACGTAAGCATTGATCAGCCACACTTTGCATCCACTGACGGGATAGCATGATGACGTGGGACTGGAGATTTTGTAACAGATGTGTACGTTTGCGCATGGGGTCATTGTTGCTATTAGTAGACAAGCTATGTGCCGAACTGTTTATTAATTGATCGGCCAAAAAAAGCAAACGACCTAATAAAAAGAACAACATTTTCCGATAGTAATGCTAATGTAAAAATGCATAAATATTATACACAAATAATAAATATTATACACAAGTAATAAAAAATTTAAACCATGATCAAGTAAACTCGTTTAATTAATTTTTTAGGCTATACCGTTTGATCGCTAGACGAAATTTCTTTAAACGTAAACATTTTCGTAAAGTCCAATGATTTCGAAATTTTAAAAGTTGGAAAAAATACTTTCCATCAAGGAACAAACTAGACGAAATTTATTTTAACGTACACATTTTCGAAAAGTCCATTGTTTCGAAATTTAAAAAAATGCAAAAATAGTTTCCATAAAGTATGCAGGACTGTTAAAAAACATTGGCCTGTGATATATTATTATTTTATTCAACAACAAAATTCTATAATTATTCGATATAAAATAAGTTATATATCATTATATGTGAATAGCCGTCGAGCTAACCACTTAGTATTCTACAAATTTATTATTGTTTTATAAGATAGCCAATCCCAGTACCGTTTGATATTTTCTGCTTTATATATATTTAAACTAAACTCAACGTTCGCCGTTCAAAGTCGGTATTTAAAGAACCACATTTACATTCCGGTAATTAAAAGCAGATTGTTAGATAACCGTGATAAATGCGAACTGACTTTATTTATTATATATGAGCCATAACAATTCTCAATACCATATAACCCCATAGAAATATTGTCTTTTATTATATTACGAATATATAATACAGAAGTAACATTTTTCACACTATGGCCTCCGAATTTCAACAGGAGCTTGCTTATAATATCATGTCTGAAATGTAAAAGAAAGGAACGATAAATGACAATGATATTTTGAATGTGTAATATAAACAAAAAAGTATATAAGATAGTAATTAATTTTATGTCAATTTCTAAAAATGTTCATTTCTGGTAAGGCAAAATTCGGAAGAACATTAAGTTCAGCTTTTTTTTAAATAGACTGTCGTGCAAAATCTTACATTCTCACGGTAAAAACCAAGTTTTATAAATCGTACGCAACATTTACATGTACAATTAAAACGAATTTTAAGTCAAAAAACAGAATTCGGTTTAATTCTGTTCTTAGCGCGCATCATTTTTTAAAATAGATTTACGCACAAATTTTACGTTCCCGCTCTTTCAGGTAGACCGTGTTATCCTAAAAGCGTGATTTAAATTGTCAGCAACATTTTCTTTTGCAACTGAATTAAAATGAAATTTGAACAACAAAATTGGTGTATTTCTTCTCCAAATGAAAATAGCAGAAAGAGATACACAATGTATGCTATTTACATTGTAATAAAATACTGTAATAGGTCTTTAAATCTATAATAGTATATTATTCTCTGCTTGAGTCGTGGTGGGATCAAAATAATAATATGTTTGAATTTTCCATGATCACGTCTACATATTTAACTTGAAGATGTAAATTTTATGGGACAATTTTCACTAAAATTACAAAATAATCGAATAATACCCAACGTCTTTGAATAAATTGTATTTCCGGGAAATACATAGAACTTAATAACTTGAGTAAATAATGTGAAAACTGTTGTGAGAAATCCAATTATTTCTGCACAATGAAGTAATCTAGAAATTTACCGAGAGGCACATCTGATAATTAAATGGTCAAGATTAATGTATTAATAATAGTATCAAATTTATTTGGCAACGAAGGCCAACTGACCCAATTTAAAAAAAAGTTATTAATAAGTAAATTATGCAAGAAAGTATAAATTTATTATAAATTAGATATACAAAACAGTGAAAAAGGCCATTTATTATTTTCACCAGAAGTCACCTCGAATGTCTTTTCTGTTATCTTATATTTTATGTAGGTTGGAAAGCAAAGGAAATGAAATTGGAACAAACACACATATTATTACACAACCTACAGAAAGCTGTAAACTCACATTTTGAAGCATGCGCACACGCAATAAGCCTATTAAAAATTAATCAGTTTATATTTATTTCAACAATGAACTTCATTTCTTCATTTAGCTATGAGCAAATGATGTTGTTCACAATAGCCTCTGCACTGCGTACTTCTTTTTTGACTTTTGCTTTGAAGAATACCTGAAAATCTTCTAGATTTCGAGTGTGATTTTTAAATCTGTTTTGTTTTCGGCTATTGTGGAGACGCGTTCTACTTTGCCAGCTTTTTTATTCTATAATGCTCTCAAATTTGATTCGTTAGTTATCGGCTTGTCCGGCCTACATAGTAAACTGAGCATCTGTAGTACATGTACAAATAGACAGTGGTAGGCTTTTCGACGGTGGCGAGCTTACTTATTATTTGTATGTTAAGCAGGTGTTTTATTACACAAGCAAACATCAATTGTGTAATGGTTATCCATAAAGTCAATTCTTTATTATTTCCTCGGGTAAATATTGCGGATGGTGCGTTCCCTTTAAAAGGTACACTGAAATATATTGACTTTTGGTTGGATACGGCTTCATTGCTTTTCTACATGTACATGCTTTAAGTTTATTTCATCAAACGTTTATGAGTAACCGTTTTCTAAGTCAGTTGTCTTGAGCACCGCCAGTGTATGACATTGAAATTTGCCATAACAGATTTTAATTTATTTCTTTAGGATAAATTGACTATCAGATTTCACGTTTGGAAAATTGTAAAAGCACTGTTTTAATGAACGTTTTGTCTAATCTACGTATGTGCTCGATATGATTTAGTTTTTGGACTGCCTTACTTCTGTCGCAGTAGAAATTCAGAAATAAAAATGAATGATAGTGCATTAGGCTGATTGTTTTTGAGCTCGAAAGTAAACTTTATATAAAAATTCACGTTGTTAAAATATTTAAGCCCCTCGTCTCTTGCTGCAACTTTATTCATGATTATGGAAGTGTCGTACGCACAACTCAGATATGTTTGATAGTGATTTCCACTAGATGGTGTAATATTGCTGCTTTCATGGATCATGAAGTCATCAACTAGTAGGTAGTCGAATAAGCGATGCATTGCCGCTCAATTGACTTTTTTGAAAACGGATTGAAATCTTTAGTGCACCTACTGAATAGTACATTTAGACGGCAGGTAGGTATAAAGAGTCATGTTTAGTTACTACCGAGAAAGATGCAGTGGAGATCAAATTTTTGTTAACAGAGAAGCTTGAAAAAATTAAAATCCAATGAAATGATTTTTATATTTTTTGACTTAATTTATTGCAAACCTAATTGATTTTCATTTAATTTTTTACTCGCTGTGGGATTTTTTTCTCTGCCAGTTTATGCGGTGGACCTTTAATCGATGACATATTTTATCTTATAGCCAGAAAGTTCCAATTAGCTGGTGCACCTGTAGTATTTAGTACAATCTGGCCGCACGGATGCCAACGACTTTTACTTTTAAGAGACGAAATACAAATATCGTTGATTTCTTTAGATTTCGGAGCGTCAATTCATTATTTTACAGCGTCACAAGAATTTTTAATCGCACTCTATTAAAACCTCGATAGTTTACAATCTTGCATTATTTACTTGATTCTGTTCTAATTTCCTTTCATAAAAATAAGTAGTGCTAAATAGAATAATATAATCATTTGTATTCATATGAACAATACCTAATCCCTTGACTTTATAAACGTACGTGTTGCTACTGAAACGGGAAAAATGACAGTCTATAAAAGAAGATATATCAAAAGCAGACGCAGACCAGACAGTACATTCATTATTACGGCGCCACCACAGGTTCCCATAAGAGAAATATATGTTTCGAAGAATTTAGACGTCATGAACTTGCGATGCTCAGAAAACGGACACCACAAAATGAACGTTTAGGTAAACATAAAGCATGACAATCGACAAAAAAGCAAACAAACTGTACTCGAACGTAAGGCCATGTTTGTCAGTACGATCGTATAAGAGGACACACAATCTGAGTAATTACCAAAGCAGTGACTTCTCGTATTAGTATTACATAATTCATTTTCTTTTTACAGAAGAACAATAGCTTGCAAAAAATTAAAGGATGAGCTCTCTGCAATCGAACAGTCCGTCATTGTTTATTTATGCACACGCAATAACTGCTCAGTGTGCAATAAAGAAGTGAATACAAGGGAATTATAGACTGCAAAATGCTGAAATAGAAAACGTTTCCCTAATAGCTGAACGAATTAGTTATAAAAATCGCCCTCCAAATCAGACGGATATTCAGATAATCTTTAAAGTGGAAAACGGAAAAGAAATACGAACAGCTGAGGTTGTTTTATACAAAATCTTTAAACCTCATCTGAATTCGTTCTAAAGTGAGAAATCGTTTGTGTAGGTGTTTGCGCGCCTCAGCATGCACTTTGCCTGACTATAGCTTATTGTCGTTTATTGTGTGTGGAGAAATCAATTTAACACCCCTTGCTTTCCAAAAATTTGACTGTATATATGGAAATATATTAAAGTCGTGTGTGGTTCTGGATATATTTTTTTATAAAATAAATCTCCATCTATGTTTAAAAAACAGCTATACTATAATTCGAATTTTTTCATAATGGCGTAATTTTGGCATTAATTGTTCAATGCATTGACAATACAATTGATATTAAATTGCCCAATTACTTGTAAAAAAAATGAAGTTGATTTAAAACTTTATAAAATGGAAGTATTATGCTGTATATATTTTGGAGGTATAAAATAATATTCCATAAGATATCAAATAAAATAATCCATGTGCCCTATTTAGGTAACTTGCCAGAATTTACCGACTGGGAATAGAGCAGTACGTGTTTGCCTCAGGTTCTAGAATCAAATTTAATAAACCATATAATCGGCGCATTGCAAGTAATTTTCCATTAGATACCAAAGTTTTTTTACTGGTCAGTTCAGTCAGATCCTGTTCCGTATCGCTTATTATTTAGGTTTCCAAAAACACTTCTGGGTGAAGTTATTATATAAAAATGTCATGCCACATGCGAAAGTAGAATTGAATTAAAATATTATGTGGGGATTGAAATATTTATTTTGCTTGAATAAATTATATACCAGCGATGGCTAATAGAAAATATATTTTTTTAATAATTTCGAATATGATAAAGCTGCATAAAATTTGGCTAAAAAATTTGTTTCTTTTTTAACATGCAATGCATGGATCCAGTGGTTGAGGTGATGAGTACCAGGACTAAATGTAATTCATTCTAGTGCGTGCGACTGGCGGTAGTTTTGTTATGTTGTTCGACGACTGGTTAAATACGATGGGATTGGTGTTTATTTAAAGGTCGCAAACTTGATATAAAATATGTATAATGAAATCCGCGGCAATGCTAGCAACTACGTGATTAGTACACATTTAGAACAAAACTGATCCACTTGGTGAAAATTATTTGAAATCTTACGTAATATTTAAGCCGAAAGAAACCATATTATCAAATCATCAAATTATAATTTAAAGCAATATACTTAATCAAAAATAATTAAAAGAACACATATATTTAATCTTATTCCGATACAATTAGACAAGTAATTTAAACGGTAACCGAAAACATATGCATAAGCGCTATAAAGGCGTCGGAAGTTTAGTAGATATGGACCGCACACAAACAAACTCGGATTAAATGTCAAAAGCTGCCAATTTTCTCACGTCTATAATAAGTTTATTGCTATAGACTATAAAAAGGGTAGAAACAAAGTCAAAAATTGCATTCAAAATTCAGTCTACATACCTGACATAATACAACCAAAGAACTTTATTCCTCGGCTTTTTTGAATCTCTTAAACCAACTTAACTTATTAGATTACATTCTTTTACAATGCCAATATACAATCAGATTAAATTGTTCTATTCATAATCATAATTTTTTACGTCTACCTACTGGAGGATTATAAACGATTACTTAATTTTATTTTATTTTGTTTTGATTAAAGATTTTTATAGCACACAGTTTTGCTTTCATTTCCCAAATATTCAAGTGGATTTCCAGAAGTAAATAAACGCTGATTATTGTCTATGAAGTACAATATGCTTGAGACATTGCATATAGTAATTAATAAGCAAAATTAAATTATTTACCTATTTATCAGTTTATTCTGTCATCCAGCGGTAAAATGGAATCTACTTCATTTTAACAAAAACAAATTTATAATCACCCAAACCTGTTTTTAAGTATTTTATTTGAACATTTCACCGTTTCCATTGATAGCTTTTCATAATGTACAAAACAAATTTGTTGCCAAACAACCAGAAAGTTATGTCACCTTCTTGCACTTAAAACTGCACAAAAAGGCAGCTTGTGTGTAGATTGAAATACTAAAGAATAAATATCAAGAAGAGTTTTGGGTGAATGTGTGATAACTCTTGTGCCAAAAAAGGAGTCCATTATTTTGGCTTCATTACTTTGTTTTGTAAAACTAGTGAGGATGGTTCAACTAAAAAAGGCGACCGACAATCAGAAGTCGAAATACTTTGAATAATGAAAACAACAGGAATCACAACTGCGTTCGATCAGGTAATTTCAATTAATCCAGTTTCGCAATTTTTTATTTGTCTAAGAAAACGTCTATTAAAGAAAGCAATATTTCATTCAAATATCCTTTTCAATTAACCTTAAATTGCGTACAGATTTGAGGTTTCCGGACGAAACGTTTCAATTGATTGTATTGCACATAAATGATTGGATTTCATCCTACACACCAGCCTCCGCCGTCTCAGGTCTCCGATTGTTTTCCATTTTGCAAATGTAGATAAATATTCATTTGTGAATAAACGAGAAGAAACTGGAATGGAAATGTTTCTTTATGTGACAAATGTCTATTTGTCTTTAAATACGGGAATTGCGCCAATAATTTGTTAAAGGTCCATATTTCAAAAGATACCTTGAAAATTGGTCGAACTTAAGCAAGAAATGTGCAGAGCATAAAGAAGGTCGCCAAAGCAGGAGAATTATTGTCAATGTTCCATTTATTTAGTTTACCAGGAGTTTTGGTGCACATGTAATGCAAATGTAATGTATAATTTATCGAAGAAATCTTACACATTTAGCCAATTCTAGAATTTTTCAGTTAAGAGAATGTGACACCAGTTAATTTCTAGAATCGTAGTTGTATCTGGAATATTGGGTGAGCCTAGTCATTTTGAACAAATTCAAACTCTGAAATTTGTTGGTTATTTTAAATAAAATATAATGTAGGAATGTTAAACCAAAAGAAAAATAGGTTTATATAAGTTATGTAAAATCAGGAATACGTTTCTCGCCCCTAATTGGATTTAACACTATTGCCTGGGCCATAAGTGGCTGCATCATACTTTCTAGGCAATCAAGAACAAATAATTGTTGGGGCTTTTCTTCGAATGTATAAAGACTATACAATTAAATAATCACTGATTATGCGCTTGGTGATAAAAATTACTATTTAAATGCTAATGAGCTTTAGATAAACAACAATTCCATGTATCTAACCAATGAATTATCCTTTGGTAACTGAGCCTATGCATATATAAGAATCGAAGAGAAGACAATCTACCGGAAATTTTCATTCATATGGAATTTTGTACCCTGTATAAAAAACGTAGGATTAACTTTAATACTTACATTTAATGTATATAAGCAAAGTATATCATATAAGAAATCGCTTTCTCATTTAAAGGCAATTAAAGAAAAGCAGCAGCTAATATCAACCACAAACATAGATTATCAGTATATATGCATATGTTATTAATCAACTCAGGTAGGCCCATTGACCAGACTACTAACACCAAGAGTGTAAAAACATCGTAATATAAACACCAGCGTCAAGGCAAATAGTGAATATAGGTCCATCACTGCGCGAAAAATTATTTTAACCTCAGATAAAATCGCATTGGGTGTAGCTTTTATAATTCGTACTTAATGCAATAACAGAACTCAACTATGCATTTATAAAAAGTTGCTTATGTATTCAAAATATGCTGGCGCAAAACTAAAGCTACAATTTTTAGATGTATATAAATGCAGTCATTTTTAGATACTCCAGTAATAAATTAGAAAGATATATTTATTTTATTTGAAAAATATTACCTTATGATTGCACTTGAGAAGAATAAAAGGAATTTTATAAAGGTCCGCACACCAAATTAATTTTATCAAACAATATTCTTATCAGCTGCAACGCATTATCCATTTCTAGGAAATATTTATCCTGTTAGAAAATTATTGAAAAAAATATAATATTTTGATTTCAGTTCTTCCCTGAAATACACGTAGATATGTGTAAATTGCTACTCACCATATAGCTGGTTTGTGCTTTTCCTCAATTGTTTTGGCCACACCGATAAGTACTTCTTCAACTCCTTTTTTATATCTTTTACTGTTCTGGCTTCTAATGCCTGTTCTACATTTGGCGTACAGCAAGAAGCCATGGACGTCTGTTGATGTGGTAAATCACTTGCATCAAAGCATAACGACTTCACTGGCATCATCCTTTCTGGAGCAGACGCCACTTTGGATGTTGACTAAGAAAACAAGGTAAAAGTGAAATTCTTACCTATTATCTTTTGACATAGGAGCAATTTAAAATAAACAAAATAAACAACGAGTTGCTTGGAAGTCTTAGTTAATAACCGTGCAAAGTAATTTAATGAAAATATATTCAAGTTTCTCGGTCATGGAAGTAGCTACCTTCTGGTATTGAAAACAATGAAAGATAAAATGTGAAAAGCATTGTATTTTTACGTCGCAAAGGGTAAATTAACAAACACGTTGCATGTATTAAAATTTCCATAATTTGCCCAAGAGCAAACAGGGTCATTTCTATATATATTATTTTATATATATATATATATATATATATATATATATATATATATATATATAACATTAAAATAATTAGATGGAAAAATGTCCCTTTAATCAGCCAATAAATTATATTCTTCGAAAAATGTTTATGGAAAGAAAAGCCATAGAATATTGTTTTTTGTGTAAACAGGCACATTGTGTTCTTATACAGAGATTCTTTAAGATTTATTTTTCCATACTAAGAAAATATGTCTACTAGGTTTGGAAAACACAAACCAAATTAATATATTTTATAGTTGTACGCAGGCTTTGAAACCTCATGTGGCAAGGCTCTATATCAAGTAAAGCCTTTTAAGAAATTGTTTAACATTCCAGTTACGCTAAAGCAAATTTTTTTTCAAAGCAGTTCAGCAATCTTTACTACAAAATTTAGTTGAAAAAATTATTTTAAAAAATTTTTTTTCGATATTCCTTAACACACATTTATCAAATTCTATGCAAATTAAAATGGATTATACATATTCTGAGCCTCGATTTTTTTATGACTTACTGAAGAGTTTTCGTAGTAACCATTATCATATGATGTACTATTTTGGCTTTAAAGTTTAAAACTAAGCCTTAGAGATTGTAGATTAGGGAGTCATGTTATTCTGTGAAACATTTTTAGAATGACCAGCTTCACGAGAAGTACTCGAATCTACTTTTATATATTTCCCCTCGCCTCCTAGTAAATTATTCTAAGAACAAGAAATCTGCAACTAAGCAACACGTCAATATTGTTAAGAAATATGTTCGGTTATTTGCAACCATGGAATGTTTCGATTAACGCATTAATATTAACATTAAAGAAGTGTACTGACCCTTTTCGTTTGTCGGCACCTGTACTATATCGAGATATATCTTTCTTAGACAATTATTTTTAATTTATAACACCGATACAGGTTTTTATGTGTAAAGTTTGCCAATAAATAAATACCGATATTTATATATCCTTGGTTTAAGAGAATTTTTATGCTACTGTCGTGTGCCAAGTAACAAATACTTCAAAAGCCAAGAAAAAGTCAATAGGAGCCAGATTTGCACACAAAACACATTATATATTTTATTAATATACTGAAAACAAATTGAAATTGCTAGCTCTTAATAGAACATTTATTGAAGCTTTTATAGATTAAACTTCGAATAAGAAACTTTACAGTCCGATACCAAAGCAATAGATATAAAAAAGGCATATAAATATTTCTAACAAGTTGATTTTAGAGTTACTCTTTTTAACAAAACACAGAATAACCATCATTTTGAAAATATGCAAATCCAGGTAAGTTTTATGCTCCGGACTCTATGAACAACAATTATAACCTATTCTGGATTTACTTAAAATAGGAATACATTTTTGGTTACGTAAAGAATAATATGGCAAAGTCAGCAAAAACTAATGCATAATTTTATATTTAATATCTCCCTCTATGAGGTCAAATCTACTTAGAAAATTTTATGAAAAATCCACCTAGGCCACATTATTAAGCTTTAGTGATGTAGCAGCTCTGCAGAATAACTGATACTCTCAATTTCCGTAAAATTGAGCCTACATACAAAATAGTGGTGTTGGTAAAAAATTAATAGTTAGTTGGCGTTGACATTTCATTGTAGCGTCCTATATGAAGTTGGTTCTACCACTGTATTAATGTTCATTTGCATATGAGATTGCACCATTAAACTATCAAAAATTTCTTGATCGCATTTATTATGTGCTTTGAGTGTACTTCCGGCTTCTACTGATGAGTCGCCAGTAAGTACCTTATGCCTGTGTACATTGAAATAAACATTTCGTTCGTGCAGAATTTGGCGTGAAATAAGTAAGTTTCCTGACGTCATATCAACATACGGATAGCTTTGGTTTGAAGAAGACTGTTAGTTGTACACGTGTCATGTTCAAAATGCTATAGTTTTCATTCTCACCATAAATCAAAATCTGACAATATTATGACAATTTATATGAAAATTTTATTACAGGATCAAAGTTAAAATTCTACACTCGCAAAATATACATATGTAAAAAAACGCCAAAATAGATAGTAAACTGTTTGTGAATATATATATATGCCAAACTTAATGCTAGGTAAATATAGAGTGGAAATTCTTTAGATTCTTTAATGGCGTTTAACTAAACATACTAGCTTCTCGAGAAAGAATAATGTAATTTTAACGAACTATTTCGCATTTTAAATGTCAAAAAGCTCCCAAATATGGGCGCTTTTATTTCATAAACTTCGCGTTTGACGAGTTGGCTTGCCGGCACATCTAAATAAAGTCATCTGACTTACATGTGAATTTTGTTAATAATGAAAAATTTAAATATATAAGAATAGATTTCTTACTCTTCAAACAATTATTATAATCAGTTTGAGCAGAGTGTATGCTATACAAATTGATGCGCCACATGTTTTCAGAACTATATTGTTAAGTATGTGCTCAACATGTCCTATTTGAGTGTTTTCTAAAATAAATGCCTATACAGATATTATACGACGCAGGTATGATAGCATGGATTTGTTCCAAGAGGATAATACTGAACAATATCGGCAGCTAAAGCTATTATTTTGAGGGTATATGTTAAATTAGTTACCCACTACACTATGGAGTCTCCACTAAGGAACCATCAGGCACATCCGTTCTTAAAGTGAAAGGGATTTTTATTATTAGTCGCAGCTAATAGAGCTCGCCTGACTGCAGTGGAAATTAAGAGGACTAAAATTCGAAAAACTTTTCATTCATAACAGATTTTATTTTGACCTTCTTCGATATGAATTATTTCTCACCGTGCATAAAAGTCAGGTAAAGTATGATGCAGACTACGTTTTTATAAAAGTAATAATTAATAAGTCATTTGAAAATAAAATAAAAATAAAAGTTAAATGTAAATTAAATTCTGGAAGTTATTGTGTTTAATATTCGCCAATTTTTTGATATTTTTCCTTTACTTCATATTTTATAAACGTATTTCAGTCAGAAATCCTCTCAAAAGCGTTATTTCAAATATCTGATTTTTTCGCCTAGTTGCATACTTATTTGTGATATATTATAAATTTCATCAAACAATAATAAAGATTACGAATATAAATTGATTGACTATTCTATTTCTGGATAAAACATCAATGGATTCATGCTGAAAGATTTCTTTTTAAAGACCACAAATTTTCTAGAATGTTACACCGTCATTGCGTAAGTCCATAGTAGTAACCAAAACTGACATAGAAAGCCAAATTAGTGCCTACATAAATAACAAACAAATCATAATTTCGCCGGCGTCAGTCGAAATTTAGTCAGTGATTCCAATAATGGTTCTTAGCCAGTCCACAGCCAAAGTAAAACATTCATTTAAACTCACGCGTTTCATCTGCACTTACCTTAATGTATTCTGACAAGATTTCACTACCGCATTATAGAATCCAAAACACATTTACCCCCCACCAAACTCTCTTAACATCAGCCATATATTTGTCATTTCACACGGTAAAACACAATGATTAAATTCTGAAGAGTGATATTATCATTTCAAAAATTTTGAAATCAAACTACATAAAAAAATTCATCTATTCTGATGCATACTGCAGGACCCAATAACAGTTGTGAAATATTTGCACAAACGTGGTGCATATCTATTTCATGAAGCGTTATAAATTGTTGTAAAATCATCCATTTATAAGTATTAGCCGAATTTTAGCTAAATTTGCAACTGGAATTAAAATTATTTTACTTTTTTCATGGTGTTGTTAACTGAGCAAGATACTCGCTAATATGTATCGATTTATCTCGTCAAAAAACGTGGACTGGGAAAATACATTGTTAGGCAAAAAACTTATACGTTAAAAACTACTTATCTAGACTGAATTATCCAATTTCTTCAATAGTTCATTGAAAAGGTGCCAAAAATTTAAAACAGATTCATTATGAATAGGGAGATAGTATGCGAGAGAATGATTTACGTGGAGGTCAAGCTAATATCTGATAAGAAAGAGCAGCATAACAGAAAGAAATGTTGACAATGTGTGGATGATGCTAAGCATTATATAAAAAAATTTCTAGAATACGTGCATTCTTGCCTGTAGAAATGTGCAAACGCACAACTAATCGGCAATTTATTTGACCGAATTCAATTTTATTTATAACTTAGCCTAGAGTTTTACTGAAGGCACTTTTCGAGGAAACTAAAAATTCAGTCCAGTTTGATTTTGAATAAAACTTGATCTCAACTGCAACGACTTGCCATTTATCAGTAAAGGATTCATGATTATGGATATATATATATATATTTAAAAATTATTTTACATTTCTGCTCGTTTGGTAGGTGGGCATTAAAAGCTGTGCCATTCATACAGTAAATTTGTTGCGTGGATGTTAATAAAAATAGTTAAATCGTGTGTGATATCTTGAAATAATTACCATTATCCCACTTTATAATGTAGTAAAAAATAATCTCATTAAAATATTCTGACATGTTCCCTATTTCTTAGTTCTGCGCCAGACCATGATCGAGAAACGGTTGTCAAGGATACAATTTAAACAATAATTGATTGCGCGGGTGGTGGTAACAATTCTTTAAATCAAGTTTGCGTGCTTGAAGTAAACACCAATCCCATTGTATTTAACCAGTCATCGAACAACATAACAAAACTACCGCCAACTGCAACGCACTGACGCGTTTCGACCTTCCATGATCATCATCAGAGTACGACGGTAAACTGACTATCGAGGATCAAACCGCATTGAATATATATGGAAATCAAATTTAGATATACGGCTCTCACCTCTAGCAGTCTTGCATACATTGAACTTGACTGGAAATGTCGGCTGCACAATTTCTATGCAGTCACGAACATTAACTGTTTGCAGCTTTCGCCACATATACATATGTAAGCAATACAATTTAAACAATAATTGATTGCGCGGGTGGTGGATTGGTGTTTACTTCAAGCACGCAAACTTGATTTAAAGGGTTGTCAAGGATCACATTTCAGTTACTACATTAAAGGCTTTAAACGGACAGATTAGCAGCTCCCAAATTTGTTTTTTTTACTATACTCGGCTTGAATAAGTAATAACATTATCTATACAACAATGGATATAACATATTTGCAGATTTTTTAGTATCAATATAAGTGGGATAATTGCGCAAAATTAAAATGCCGTGCGTTTAGGTAAAATATACATTTCGCTTATGTAGTAATCTCCACTTATCAAAATTTAATTACTAAATTGCACACTGATATATTTTCAGATTGCCGTTGAAGTAAATTTTTTATATAAGTTTCACATACTTATCAATATGGCATGCGTAGAACAAATATAGTTTTCAAATTAATGCACTATGTACTGACCCTCAAATTAATGTTCATAATGTTATTATTTAACACTAAATAATTTTATAAATAATATATAATAAGCAAAACTAATAACATTATTTCTACCTCAATTGTTCTAATACGTAAATTAAATATCGTTTACGTATGCAATAACAATACAAGATAAATGGCTAATTTAAAATAATTTCACCGCCAAGGACGCTGCTCTGCTGTGTACTATCAGAGTTCAACTGAAACAAAATAATTGCAAAAAACTAATTTACTCAAAGTTGCGATACTGTTATATGTACCATTCTCATTATGTACATACTTTTGTCAGTTTATACTAAGTATTGTACATTGTAGAAAAGGCAATTCAACCAGTAGACCGGTTTGGTCCTTAATTTTATCTCAGCACGGATTATCCAGAATTCACAGTCGACAGGGCTCAAATCTAGGCACCTCTGCTTTGGAACCTGGTGCTGCGACCACTAAGCCACCTTGCCGCACGCCACATACAATTTTCAGTTATACAATAACTAACGTTTCTTGGTTATCCGTTTCTTTAGGGGAATCCAATATGGCACCCTTCAGACACAAAGTTACATCTAAAATTCCTAATCTGTCATTATAGTACAAATATCACGCTACATGGGGTAGTGGTATTGAAATGAACATTTATTTAATTAAACGAACATTGGTTGCGCGGGCGGTGATAACAATTACTAACGTCGATATGAACACCTGACCCATTATGTACATAAATTTTCAATATAAACTAATAATTGTATACTGTAGAAAAGAAAATTCATCCAGTAGACCGGTTTCATCTTTATTGGGAATTAGTCACTTACTGGGCAGAATATGCCTTGGGAAGAGTTAGAACCTGAGCACATCTTATTCGGAAACTGGAACTGTAACCATTGAGCCACACTGCTGCGCGTAACCCGCAATTTTCATTTATATAAAAACTTTTGTAATTCGTTTAAATTTTTTTCTTCTTTGATGGAGTTCAAATGCATTCCTTAAGAAAGAAATTTCCAACAAACCATTCCTAATATTACATTAATAAAGAGACACTACATTACATCGAGAAGTGGTATTCAAATGAACATTAATATAATTAAATCAACGTTGAAATCGGACGCAGGGGAGGTAAGAAAGCTGAATGATACAAACTAAAAGTATAGCTCAGGCTGAGATTATAAAAGCTTACCGTGACGAAAAGCGTTTCATTTTCCCAGACATACTGTCATAAATATATGTAACAGGTTTTAATTATAACATATTTTATAATTTAGTGTCTAATTGATAGAAAATGCGTCAGTCAAATCAAAAAATAGGTTACAAATTCTATTCTATTCTAATCGATTCTATTCTATTCTAATCTAATCTAATCTATTCTATTCCATTCTATTCCATTCCATTCCATTCCATTCCATTCTATTCCATTCTATTCTATTCTATTCTATTCTATTCTATTCTATTCTATTCTATTCTATTCTATTCTATTCTATTCTATTCTATTCTATTCTATTCTATTCTATTCTATTCTATTCTATTCTATTCTATTCTATTCTATTCTATTCTATTCTATTCTATTCTATTCTATTCTATTCTATTCTATTCTATTCTATTCTATTCTATTCTATTCTATTCTATTCTATTCTACTCCTATTCCTATTCTATTCTATTCTATTCTATTCTATTCTATTCCTATTCTATTCTATTCTTTTTCTATTCTATTCTATTCTATTCATTCTATTCTATTCTATTCTATTCTATTCTATTCTATTCTATTCTATTCTATTCTATTCTATTCTATTCTATTCTATTCTATTCTATTCTATTCTATTCTATTCTATTCTATTCTATTCTATTCATTCTATTCTATTCTATTCTATTCTATTCTATTCTATTCTATTCTATTCTATTCTATTCTATTCTATTCTATTCTATTCTATTCTATTCTATTCTATTCTATTCTATTCTATTCTATTCTATTCTATTCTATTCTATTCTATTCTATTCTATTCTATTCTATTCTATTCTATTCTACTCTATTCTATTCTATTCTATTCTATTCTATTCTATTCTATTCTATTCTATTCTATTCTATTCTATTCTATTCTATTCTATTCTATTCTATTCTATTCTATTCTATTCTATTCTATTCTATTCTATTCTATTCTATTCTATTCTATTCTATTCTATTCTATTCTATTCTATTCTATTCTATACTATTCTATTCTATTCTATTCTATTGTATTCTATTCTATTGTATTCTATTCTATTCTATTCTATTCTATTCTATTCTATTCTATTCTATTCTATTCTATTCTATTCTATTCTATTCTATTCTATTCTATTCTATTCTATTCTATTCTATTCTATTCTATTCTATTCTATTCTATTCTATTCTATTCTATTCTATTCTATTCTATTCTATTCTATTCTATTCTATTCTATTCTATTCTATTCTATTCTATTCTATTCTATTCTATTCTATTCTATTCTATTCTATTCTATTCTATTCTATTCTATTCTATTATTCTATTCTATTCTATTCTATTCTATTCTATTCTATTCTATTCTATTCTATTCTATTCTATTCTATTCTATTCTATTCTATTCTATTCTATTCTATTCTATTCTATTCTATTCTATTCTATTCTATTCTATTCTATTCTATTCTATTCTATTCTATTCTATTCTATTCTATTCTATTCTATTCTATTCTATTCTATTCTATTCTATTCTATTCCTTCTATTCTATTCTATTCTATTCTATTCCTATTCTATTCTATTCTATTCTATTCTATTCTATTCTATTATATTCTATTCTATCTTCTATTCTATTCTATTCTATTCTATTCTATTCTATTCATTCTATTCTATTCTATTCTATTCTATTCTATTCTATTCTATTCTATTCTATTCTATTCTATTCTATTCTATTCTATTCTATTCTATTCTATTCTCTTCTATTCTCTTCTATTCTCTTCTATTCTCTTCTATTCTCTTCTATTCTAATTCTATTCTACTCTAATTCTATTATAATTCTATTATAATTCTATTCTAATTCTATTCAAATTCTATTCTATTCTATTCTATTCTATTCTATTCTATTCTATTCTATTCTATTCCTATTTCTATTCTATTCTATTCTATTCTATTCTATTCTATTCTATTCTATTCTATTCTATTCTATTCTATTCTTATTCTATTCCTATTCTATTCGTATTCTATTCTATTCTATTCTATTCTATTCTATTCTATTCTATTCTATTCTATTCTATTCTATTCTATTCTATTCTATTCTATTCTATTCTATTCTATTCTATTCTATTCTATTCTATTCTATTCTATTCTACTCTATTCTACTCTATTCTACTCTATTCTATTCTATTCTATTCTATTCTATTCTATTCTATTCTATTCTATTCTATTCTATTCTATTCTATTCTATTCTATTCTATTCCTATTCTATTCTATTCTATTCTATTCTATTCTATTCTATTCTATTCTATTCTATTCTATTCTATTATATTCTATTCTATTCTATTCTATTCTATTCTATTCTATTCTATCTCTATTCTATTCTATTCTATTCTATTCTATTCTATTCTATTCTATTCTATTCTATTCTATTTTATTCTATTCTATTCTATTCTATTCTATTCCTAATCTATTCTTTTCTATTCTATTCTATTCTATTCTATTCTATTCTATTCTATTCTATTCTATTCTATTCTATTCTATTCTATTCTATTCTATTCTATTCTATTCTTTTCTATTCTATTCTATTCCATTCTATTCTATTCTATTCTATTCTATTTTATTCTATTCTATTCTATTCTATTCCTATTCTATTCTATGCTGTCAGTTTGGGACAGACACCAAGACACCTGGGTAAATGGTATCGAATTCTACATGTATGGCGGAGGGGAAATGTTCAGAATTCCGAAGTAGACGTGCCCAGTTTCAAGCCTTGTCCGTGGATATTTTGGACGGTACTTTATAAGTTTCCAATAGGAGAGATGTTGTTCTACTGAGTGAATCACTTTTTCTTAATTCTATTCAATTCTTATTTATTCTTACAAATGTATGTCAATGATGAATCACGTGTTTATATCAAAATCGCAACCTTATATAAGTATTTTTTTGACTGACAGCGCAACCAGTGTTCTATGAAATATATAACTACATGTATACTTAATTCGTTCGCTTGCGCAATATCAACCTTCACACAGATGCGCCATAGATCCTTAAATAAACACTAATGAATTTTAATTACTTCCATATGCAATTTTTTAAATATTTGGAACACGAAACCAACATACTTCCGGTGTTATCGTAATAGTTTAATTATGCACATGAAACGAAAATAAATTTATAGTATTTAAATAGTGAGTGATCATAATCTAAACTATCGGGCATAACTCAATAAGACCATGTAAATGATGTCCTATATAATGTACATATTTTTGTTGCATAGGAATTTTTCAAAAAAACCTCATTCATTATGAACCAATATATTTCTTAAATTAATTTTCAATGTTGAAATAATATTTTATGAAATTAATTTTGAGCTAAAACGTTTAGCTGGTTTTGATCAAGTTGAAGCGATGTCACAAGTTAGAGTACGCCATGTAAAGAGTAACGACTTTAATTGGTGACTGTATTTAATATTTGGCATATTTTAAACAAAAAATTAAAATTACACTTTCATTACCCAAAACGCTTCTAGATGGTTTTTGTAATCGTCCCAAATTATATTTCAACTCATTTAATTAATTTAATCTCGTCCGTATTATCAGTGCCCACAACAATACCGTTAAAATAGGCGCGTCAGTGGTCATTTAGCCTACATCCCAGAAATTAATAATATTGCTTACAATTATTAAATTTGTTACAAGGGACCATCTTTGAGATTATTATTAAATTATTACACTCCCCATATGTAGCGTAACCTTCTAAATGTGCATACGCATCAGCAGTTCATATTATTATCATTAATATTTAAATGTTCAGAAAAATCAGTGCCACTCAATTTAATTTAAATTACCTTTTATTCTTTTCTAAAATAATATTTTCAGACAATTTACAAATTGCTTCGACTTTGGAATTGTACGCAAAATGGATTCGTAGAAACAATTCGAAACTATTTGATGACCATGCAAAATGTTTAACGTTACTTCTGAATTCCTTAATTAAGCAATGCATTACTAAACACATTTTTGTTCTATTTTATCTACAGACAGGGAGATACCACGCTAAGAGAGATCTAGGTACCTCACGTGGTACGTTCACAAAAATGTATGTCTATAAATTCAAAGCATCAAAACATTTCTTCTGAATCCTCTTTTATGCTGAACTTCTAAAAATGTTCGCTTATTCAATCTATTCAAGTCTAATGGAGATACGATGCCATATGACTAAGTAACTTATATCACAAATAAAAATATCTAGCCCTAGGAAAGTTCTGCGGCTCTTGACATACATAGAAATTGCCTCAGTAGGTCGATGGGCAGGCACTGTACGTGATCTTCTCAGATAGCGTCGCATATAATGAAATTGGCGTTTTTTAACAAAACAACAAATGAAATTGATATAAAAATTTTACACCGTTTAAGTGTACACTTGGTGACTTATTATTAAATTACGCATAAACAGTTTGTGAAAGTTAAATAAATCCATCAAATTTTGTGTTTTAAGTAATTGGGAATTTTTATTTTAATAAGCTAATCGACAAAATATTGTTTAAGTCTATATTTTACGTCAATATTTTTAAAAAATTAATGTAGCATTAATGATGCTTAATAATTTTATATGAAAATATTTGATTCGCCGTTATTTTAAGGAATCAATTTTATTTATGATATTAGAGAAATATTGTAGCAAAATTAAAAGTCTGTTTTGCAAACAATACTAAAATCAAAACATTTTTGATTATTAATTTTAGAAAAATAATGTTTTTTAACGTCTAAGGACTGAACTTTTAAACTAAAGATGTATATGTTTTTAGATAAAACGCGCGCTTATGGTCATAGTTAAGCATATAAATGCAATGGAATGAATCTTACGACATGCGTTTTATTAATTAAATTTCTATCTCATGATGGTTTCAACCTACAAATAGTAGAAACCTAATTTTCAACATCTAGCTAATCCTTGGCAGTTAAATGATAAATAATATGTCAGAGGTAGAGAAATAAATTTTACAAAGCAATAAAGTCACCTTCGTTTGAAATTTGGCACCAATCTGTGATTTACTCTCAATGTTGGCGGATGAAAATCTCATGTCATTTGTTTTCACTTTCGACTGAAATGTATCAGGAAAAATTAGCCCCGGAGAGTCCAGTTCTTCTTTTTTGCCTATCGAGCGTTGACTATTTTCTTCGTAACTTGTTTCAAGCTGCACTAAAAGTCATTTTCAATAATTTAAAACTGTTTATTCACCGATAAGTTTTCATTATATAATAATTTCAAATTCTTATTTATTAACGCGTAGATGTTCGTTTTAATAATCAAACTATACAGGAACATACGCGTAAAAAATTCAATAATAAATCGAGAGAACTGTGCTATTTTTGTAGTAAAACATAAATTTTTAAATAATAATCGGAAACTATATATAGTACGAACAATTTTTAACATCGTAGTGATGCTTCAGCTTGTCAAAAATCCAAAATTTTGCAAATTACGATTTCTTTACTATTTTTTTTGTAAAAATAATTAAAGAAGTATGGCTGCTGTACGCAAAATGTGAACACGCATATTTTTATATAGGATTAGTTTAATTCATCTGATAGAGTTTCTAAATGCATAAAATGGAAATTTGGAATCCCATTTTAACCTTACTAATGGGGACCTCTACAAAACTCTGATTGCGCAGCTAGTGGTAATAAATATTTACATTATGTTTTTTTTAATTATAAATAAACAAAAATGATATTCAAACACTGCTGTTATCAAGACCGCGACCTTCATGAAAATATTTTTTTATCACTGCCCGCATAATCAATATTTGTTTAGCTTTTAAAATATTTCACTTGAATGACAGACTGGTGACAAAAAGACAACTTCTATACAGATTATTAAAAGTAAGTTTGCAATATTGAGCTACACAATCTGACGCGTTTTGGCCATAAATGATTATCGTCAGAACAAGTCGGAAAATTGATAATTGACGATCGAACTATTATGTTTATATAGGGAAAGGAAAAAAGGATACGTGGCTCTCACCTCTTTTAGTTGTGCAAACATTCAATTGGACTGGAAATGCACGCTGTATACATTTTACATTGTCAAAAACTACATTTCTGCAGTTTTTGGCAAATTTATATATACAAATAATGTGCCGACAAGGTTGATTTATGGTAAATTGTTCCACTTAATTTAACATTAGTAACTTTCATTATTAGTACATCTAAGAAAGGCAGACAATCATCTTTTCCTGCTCTGACTTGAAATCGATATTCTTAAGCACATCGTTTAAATTTTGAAGCAATGTTCGTAATTCGACCTGTTCCTAAGGGTATCGAAAATATCATCCACGCACTGCGTGTATTGAGCACATTTACTTATGGCACTCCTTAATGATGTGTTCTCCAGATGACCTAGATAAATCTCAACCAACACTAAATATAGAGGCTTCCCATGTCAATGGTTTCGTCAATTGGAATATTTGTAAATAAAGACTTAATATCCAAAGACACCTTAATCTTGTTCTTAAAATTTATATTTTAAATTCTGTTATCAAACTCATAAGAATCGGCATCTAAATAATGACCCAGTAGTTTCACAAAGGTTCCAGTATACAAACCAACCATTTAGCCAAAGCATGAAACGGAGAATTGACCATTGATAAAACTGGCCTCATAGGACGACCATTTTTGTGTTTTTATGGTAATCCGTAAATTGTTAGTGTAGATGATCAAACTGGCTTGAGCATCCGTGCAATGGGCTCATCGATTAAACAAGCTTCTGTCAAGATCTTAATTTCATTTGCTACTTTGTCTATTTCATCTTATTTATCCTCTTGACGCATGAATTTTGAATTGTCATTCGGCATGTTTTCTATCTTTTGTAGGTAGGCAGATTTGTTCAGTATAACAACACTCTCGGCTTTTTCAGCGCGTATTATTTTGAAGTCTGCATTTCGGATGATACCTTTTAGCGCATTTAAATGTCGCTTTGTTAACGCAATTTGTTCTGCGCATTTCGACGATTTCAAATAAGAAGCCTGGTTGACTAAATTAGCCCTGAAATAAGTTTTATATTCAATACTCATAGTTCCTAAGTCGGCTGTTTGTTTAAATAGCAATTCAAATGCTGCCTCAAAATAAACATCGCAATTATTTGTAGGATGAGTTCCATAATTTTCGTCAATCGATAGTGCCACCATTGTTAGCTGATCGACTGCTATTTGCGATAATTTAATCATGCGTTTATCAATATCGATCGATATTAAATCACATTATATCCCAGGTTTCACATTATTTTCAAATTTCTTCAACATTCTTGTTTTTCCTCATGTCATAACAGCTTGAAAAATTATCAGAAATCTCATTCTTGGATGATATATTCCTTTTTCTTTAAGAACAGCTCAAAAACACGGAAATTGCTTCAAATTTTCAACAAAGCGCATAACAATATCGGTATTACGTCAAAGCACGGGAAAGGTGATGGTCTGTCTTTCTGAAATATACTACTAGAGAAAGATTCTAACTGTAAATTAAATAGAACAGTTTAGCATAAACCAACCTGGTTTGCGCAGTATTTGCATTACAGAAGTTTTTGGCCGTTACAATATAAATTCTCAAATGTTCGTGGCTTTTTTTAAGAATTGACAAGTTGGTTAATCTCGATTCTAAAGAAAACGATTATGCTAAAGCAATAAACGATTTTATCTCAAATTGCTATCATAGACAATTACTTTTATCATATGTTAAAAGGGGAAGACAACAGAAACAGATGTTTGTCAGACCAGAAAAGTAACGGTCTACCTTAGCATCCCATTGAAAGAGGATTCATTTTCCCAAATAGCATAAAAGTAATATGTATCAGCATTAACGCGCCATTTAAGGCAGCTAAACTACGAGTGCTATTTAAAATAATACACTGGCCACTACTAGCAATCAAGTAAAAGCAGCCGTTAATGTCGACATCAAATATTATTTACCAATATACATGCTCAAGTTGTCGATCAATTTCCGTATGACGCTCGACCAGACGATTAATTACTCGAATGAGAGAACATTTCAACTTGAAAGCTTGCTTTAAATCAACTTGTGAATACACGTCTGCAATTGCGCAACACAGAGTTGAAATCTCACACGGATGTTCTCCCGACGTAGAATTTTAGATAATTACTAAATTCAATAACATAAGGGATTTAGCCACATGCAAAGCCTTGTGGATAAACAAATTGCAGCCGGATTTATGCAAGCAGAAGAAGCATAAATAGATGACGAACTATAAATAGAAAGCGCAAATACGATTTTTCTTACTTGCAACCAGTTGATCCTACATTTAGGCAAAGGTCAGAATGCTTAAGATGTAATTGCATTGTAAACAACAATTTTTATGTAGCTTAACACGAATTTAACATGCGGGCTTTTCCATACATTTACCTTTTTATCAAACTTATTTTGTCATAGGCACATGGTACATGTTTAGTCATTCATTTGTACTCTTATTTAACGTCAAATTTTAAAGATAACTGTTTTTGTATGCGAGTTTCCAACCACATTAGATATTAATAATATTTTTTGATTATATATTTAAATAATAAAGAAATTGTAAATTTGGACGTTAACTGCACTTACATGAAACGGAGTTCCGTCAAGTCAATAAATTCATATTTATAATTCTAATTTAAATAATTTTGTTCTACAAATAAGATAAGGTTTACATTTGTAATATGAGTTTACCCTTCAAAATCTGTGCAAATTCAATTAGGAGTGCCAGATACATACTTTATAATTCGCATTTCACACTAATTTTATGCGTTTATGCGAAACGTTTAATAGACATTTTATAAGCGGCTAAAAAATAAATTACCCTTTTTAGTATAAAATAGATGTTAACATGAAGAAATTAAGGATATACTTTGAGCGGTCAAATAAAGATTTGAACAACAAGAATTCACAATTTCTTTTACATGTATCCAAAGATGAATATTCAAATCGAGATTGCCATCTTTTTTTAAACACCAGTCTAATTAGATTTAAACATTTGTCAGTATAAGTTAAGCATTGTGCAATGTAGAAAAGAAAATTACCTTTTCTAAATTAACATATGTAACTCAGAGTAAAAATAGATCAATCACATATATTTTTAATGAATCCAGATAGGTTACTTTATGCATTCAATTTATTTAGTAATACTATATCATTCGAACAGGTTAAAAATCAATTTAGAACAGTCCTTTTATAAAAGTGACGCGCTTCGTAAATATTCTAGAAAGTTTAAGTTAATATTATGGAAAATAATTAATCGACTGATTATAATCAGCATGTTGGCAACGCTTTCGAAATTAAAATAAAAGATTTATGCTAAATATGTCTGTTTGTTTCATTTAAACAATTAAAAGTTTCAACTTATATTTCTAAGCTTAAATTAAAAAATAGAAGCAGTTGCAGATTAATATTAATTCTAAAATATCACTGCACGGACTTTAATCTCAAATCATGAATATTACAACATTAGTCAATTCGGCATTTTGGTGCACCCTTGTCTGTTGTTCTGAACAAATATTTTAATGAGCGAAAGAATTATTATTCTTTTCTTATTGATAGTTCGTAACATTTCCATCAAAACCAAGAAAACTTTAACCAATGCTGATGTATTAAATATTTTGCCTGTGATCGTAACAAAAAATTTGGCAATAGATGCTGTAAACAATGTATGGCATTCAGCAAATGAATAAACTGAATACTCTTATTTCAGTAACCCACTTATCAAGAATTAAACGAAGCTAAATTTCGTTATTGGACGGTGTTTCATTCAATGATAAACCATTCTAATCGACATTCAAAAGAAAGAAGACAGCAAATTGTCGAATTTTGAGAAGCGCTTTTGAGAATTTAACACTTAATTTTTTCAGTATACAGGTTCCTATTGGTGGATTATCCTTCTTATGTCAAAATAACTCAAGAAGATTCAAATGCATCAATTGTGAAGGAAATCAGGGAGATTTTTCAGTTTTGTATTCTTGATCTAGATCTACTATTCAATAATAATTTATGTACAATTTTCATACAAGAATATTTACCTTATTAAATCTTCATGTAAAAACAAGACAACAAATATTGTCTTACAATTCAATATATTTTTTTATTATCCACTTTAAGAATAATGCAGCCTTAATGTTTACATTCACCTAAACATAGTAATGTCTGACTAGTAAATTTAAAATAATACAATCCAAATAGAATTTGAAAGCAAAAGGTTTTTTATTTATTCGTAAAATAATAGGATATACTAAAATTAGTATAGGATTCTGTTAATTTCATTAAACATTTTTCACAGTTGTGTATGGAATTCAGTATCCGAATGGGTTAATATATTACATTGGCAAACTACTAGTAAAAACATTTCAAAGTCTTTCTCCTCGTAGTTATTTATATATTTCTAATGGCATAATTTATTATCTCAGGGCAAAAACCTAACGTTTCAATTTGACCACAGATAAAAGCAAATATTGTAAATAAAAAAGAGCAATTTGCGCCTACAATCATTCGCTTAAAATATCGAGATCTAGAATCACAATTTATATTTTATATTAAACTTTATTTTTTTAAATTTTATCTTTATATTTAAATTGGAATGTCAACTTTTGGCATCGATCAGTAGGGCAAATGAGCTACAGCTAAATGCCCAATTAAATGCATTTTTCGAAATGTGTTTTAAATTGTTACCGTCAGATCGATAGATGTTTTATGAATTTGCTGAATTGAGTGCAATAACGAACAATTTAAAAAAGGTTTCGTGTAATTACCGGTTCATTTGTGTTATTTTCATCAAAAAATGTTTTTTTTTGCTTCCTCTAAAAATTCGAAATTTTGCTATAGAAAAGAAATAAATGAAAATAACAAATAAAAAATTTGCGTTTTAAATAATTAATTTTGATACATATACTTTTAAAAGACAAAGCAACCATATCAACCAGATAGATTACAGACGATCCGCAAAGTATTTTTTTTCAATTTTTATTAATTTAGCGTAAGCTGATAACTTCGAACGACCTATTGAATAAAAACCCTTCACAGTTTCTAACTAATCAATTATATTAACTTGCAAATTTTGGTCGTTCCAAGTACCACGTGTATTACATGATAGAAAAATTTAATATAAATATCTCAAGTACGTGAATTTTACACTTTCTTTTAGTTGTCAAGCTATTCTATACGGATTTGCTATGAAATAAATATGTATATATTTCAGGGACGTGTTTACACTACTTCCTTTTTATTATCTCTTAATTTATGCTTAGATGTGCTATAGAATCAATATAACAATCTCACAGACCTGAATTTTATTCTAAATGGTATTACTCAATTATTCTGACATATTTATATTTCTCCTGTAGTTATGATAATTTTAAAAGGGACTTCTCTTTTATTTATCAGCTCATTCTTCCACTGACAGATGTTCTATGAAATTAAAATAAATATTTCCAGTACATTCATAAAACATTCTTTTAGATATCAAATTAATTTTGTGTGTTTTGATTTCCTATATAATTAATTGAAATAACTCAGAGTCGTTCATCTAATAATTTTCTTAGGTTTTCAATTCGTAATTAGATATTTTTAGATTTAAATGCGAGTAATGCAACATTCTAAGAATTGAATAAGTGCCGTTATCTTTTTTTATTTTCTAAATACAAAATTTATAGATTATAAATCGCGTTAAAATAGATGCATCTGGGTCGTGGATCTAATCTCTTCTTTAATTATTAAATTATTCTTGTTTTTTTATTCCTAATTTTTTTCAATACCTTAATTTCTTAGAATAAATGCTTTCTTTTAGTTAAATAATCATTCTTACATTTGCAAGTTGCTATGGTTTTAATACAGATAACTTGGAGTAATATATATAATCCATCACTCTCGTTATCATCTCATTATTCCATTTTTTTATTTTCTGTGGAATAAATATTAATGGAATGTGATCGCGTATATGATCGTTTCTTTTAACAGTAAACTCGTTCTAAAGTTCTGGGTATGCTATGGAAGTAATACAGATAACTTAGAGGGAAGGATGTAACCCAATTTTACTGTCATGACAACGTTCTCAATTTTTAGATCTGCTATGTAACTAATGTATAATCAATCAGCTAACAATGGAGGCACTATCGACGGGCCGAAATTATGGAATACATCCTTCTAATAAATGCAATGTTGATTTTGAGGCAGCATTTGAATTGTTATTTGAACAAACAGCTGACTTGGAGCCTACCAGTATTGATTATAAAAATTGGTTCAAGGCTACACTAGTTGATCAGGCTTCACATCTGAAATCGTCTAAATGCGCAGAGCAGCATGCGTTGACAAAGCAGCATCTAAATGCACTTAGAAATATCAGCAGAAATGCAGACATCAAAATACTACGCGCTGATAAAGGAAAGAGCGCAGTTATAATGGACAAATCTGACTACGTACAAAAGATGGAAAACGTGTTAAATGACAATACAAAATTCACACGTCTAGACGATAAATCAGATGAAATAGACAAGGTGGAGCGCAAAGTAATAAATGAAATTAAGATTTTGACAGATGCCGGTTTTATTGATGAGGCCACTGCACAGAAGCTCAAGCCAGTTGGATCATCTACACCAATAATGTACGGATTACCAAAAACACACAAAAGAGGTTGTCCTATGAGGCCAATTTTATCAATGGTAAATTCTCCGTTTCATGCACTAGCTAAATGGCTAGTTCGTTTACTTGACCCATTACGTAAACTACTAGG
>JAQBSW010004755.1:0-20000 GCA_029291075.1 Eudiplozoon nipponicum
TTGTGCAGCCAACGCGTCAAAAAAGTCGAATGTATTCGAGACAAGCATTGATGATAGCCCCATCAGTAATTGTACTTTCCATATACATATGCATGCCGTTTGTTTCTTGTTAGTCAATTTACTGTTGTATTCTGTTGATGACTATAGTAGGTAGAAATTTTTCTGTACGTGTGACTGGCGTTAGTTTTGCTAAGCTGTGCTACTGGTTAGATACAATGGGATTGGTATTTATCTAGATCTGGCATACTTTATTTCAATGTTTCATCAAGTAGACGTGTTTCCTCCCTACTGGAGCTAGTCAAGTGCTTTCCAGCATTTGGTATTACCGGAGAACGAACCGGGGGCATTTGCTTCGGAGATTTGCACTCTGCCGCACACAACACTGAATTTACAATTATATACGAACATATGCTTCTGGTTAGCTTTGCATTTAGGTGAATCCAATTTGGTATCTCCGACATGCTATGATTTATAGATACCATTCCACCTCGTGAAATGAAATTTATTATGGCGTGATATTATTTGATCGTCAAACAGTCTTCAGTCTGAGTATAATGGTCTGCGTAATGCTCATATCATTAAAGTTTACCCACCACATTTACTAGATGAGTATAAGCGAAATGAAATGATGAAACCCACTGTGAATATTTGTACTGCTTATAATAGCCAGTTCTATATTGAATTACAATTAAAATGTGAAGGCTCAATGAAGCACCTAAAGGCTAGAGTGCATTCTCTATTTGTGCTTAAATATTTTGCAGCTGATTTAGTTTTGACAACACCCACCAACCAATTTCCGTTTTATAGTGTTTAAAAATAGTTCCACTAAAATCGGCATCTAGCGTTATCTGTAGCTATATTTGTACCTGTGAACAATATGCTAACAGATGCAGTAGCAAATTTATTTATATCCCGTTGGTTATCATACTAAATTAGTTGATCACAGATAAATTAAATCTATTACTAAACATTTGTTTTATTAAATGAACATTGGTTGCGCAGGCGGTGATAAAAATTATTAAAACCAAGGTTCCTAGTTTAATATAAAACTCCGTCTAATTATATAACAAACATTTGTGAGTGAAAGCTAAGCATTTTATAATGTAAAATAATTGTATTAACAAAGTTACTAAATTCGACATACCTCAAAAATCGCATTTCAATTTTAATTCAGTCTAGTTGCTTCCCTATTACAATAAATCGATGTTGTTCAGAAATGTGCAAGTAAAAACGATTTTTTTTTGCGCACCGTTTTTACCTAGGAGCTTGGAAATACATGAAAATATGGTCTTAATTGTATTTCTCTTCTAAGACATTTTTAACCTATATATTTTGTTAGCTTGTTATTCTGACCGGTTTCTTTTTTTAAACAAAATTAAATCGTGTGTTCCATTTCTCTAGTAAATAAGTTGACTAGATGGAGCGAAAGTGTTACTGTAAGTCATGAAGCGTGTTTATGAATTTCATATAGGATAAAACATATTTGTGATTTTCAGAAATTACGAAACATTACTTAAGGTAGCGTAAGCAATCAAGTTTCAAAACATTACTTAAGGTAGCGTAAGCAATTCGTCAAGTTTACGGGTTTCGTTCTTATATGGAATTTATCAGGCATATGCCAGAATTTGTCGCGAATGGGGCTCGAACCAGATCTAGAACTGGGACACATTTGCATCTATGTCTTGCAATCATCCACTATGCCACACTTGGTGCACAATACAAACTATTTGCAGTTATACGCAAACTTACGCTTTTGTTTATTGAAATAAATTCAACCGTCGTATAGAAATCGAAAAACACCAGCATACGCGACTGTTAAAACTGATAATCGATTCTGTGCTTTGCAAAATAGTAAAATAACATCGCAGTTTGAACCACGCTAGTCATTTCCCTGTCCTGCAGAGATGGTGGACAAGTTAGAAAAAAGTAACTGTTAAGAGGGCCGTTATTGTTTAAATAAATTGTTTAAATAATTTTTACCAACTTCCTCGCTGTCAATAATTTCTCAGTTCCATCCTTAAAATGTTACTTCTATAGTCAAATAATTTAAGTGCAAATTAGATTTCTTCTTCTCAGACGAAATAACAAACTCAATCAAAAGCTTTTTGCATGCTAACGAAACTTAAACGACGGGACATTTTATTTATCATAAGGTGGCCACTGTGTTTAATTAAATCTGGCTGAAAGCCCTTAAAGAATCCACGTTGCGCTAGATTGCATTTTGCCATTTAATCAAAAATGGATACTGTGTTTAAACCATTTCAATTTAAATGCATATGATAAAAAATTATATTTCTTCAAGTAGACCGGTTTCAACATTATTGAGTACTCATAAATCATATTTCTGAGTTTCCACAGCCTAGACTCGAACCAGGTCTCGTATTATTTAATTCTTATAATTTATTCTCTACGACATACAGATTGTGCACTTTACGTACAAATTTTAGCTATATAACAACTTGTGCTTTGTATTTCGTTATATATATATATATATATATATATATATATATATATATATATATATATCGATCATATTGCGCAATTTTACGTATGTTTAAGCATTGTTGAGCAAGTCATTTAAAGAAAATTAGTTGAGTAGATAGCCACCATCTATAAATAGCCTTTTAGACAAAGCGACGACTGTCAGAAACTACGTGCACACTGAAGTGCGAAGCGCCGGATCACTCATAGCTTTAAATTCAACAGATGGCCAAAAATACCCAGGTTGCATTTTCAACGCCGTATCAAATGCTTATTATCATTGGTGAAACATACGTTCAAAAGGCCATTTTAACTGAAAACTCAATGACAAATCGTAACATTTATATAATTAAACGAACATTGATTGTGCGGGCGGTGATAAAAATTAGTTTAACTACGGTTGCGATCTTCATATAAACACCTGACCCATTATGTACACGCATTATAAAATAAGAATTGTATAGTGTAACGTGTTCGAGCCCTGTCCGCGGCAAATTCTAAACAGTTCCTGCCTTTCCTACACTATACAATTCTTAGTTTATACTGAAAACCTGGGCACGTCTGCTTCGGAATCTGCTGAGTTCCCAATAAGGACGAAACCGGTCTACTGGATGAATTGCCTTTTCAACACTATACAATTCTTAGTTTCTACTGGCAAATGTAAGCAATTAATGAGTCAGGTGCTTATATCAAGATCGCAATTTTGATTAAATTAATTGTTATCACCGCCAGCGCGACCAATGTTTGTTTAATAATACTGACAAATGAATGTACACAATTGGTCAGGTTTTTATATCAAATCGTTACCTTGATTATAGTAAATATCTTTTAATTTTAAAAATATACCCCATTCTTAGATGAATATAATTTAAATAATCTGAATTTTGCCAGGATTTTGTCCAAAAAAGCCTATAAAGCGATTCAAAAGCTATCTGTCTAAACAGAAAGGAAGTTCGATTAATTTATAGTTAATTGCATTTGTTTGGCCATACCTTTTATAAATAGTATTATGAATTAAAATATATACCTTGTAATTGCGCAGAAGAGCAGTTCTCGCAAATGAACGACCACGGGTAATCCGCATAAGACGAAGTTCAGTTTAATCCACTTGACTTCTCCAATATTTTCTTCACGCACATACACACACACATACGCTATTTATACGCGCTCGAGTGTATACGAAAACAAATTACACACTTCTCTGCGTGACGTATCATTTCACGCTTGAAATATTTTTACGCTTTATTTAACTTGGAATCAAAGCGACCAGAAATAGCACATGCGAGGAGTTCATATTCATTGACTGACTAAAGTGAAGAAGTAATATTATCCTGAAGAGCATTACTAACTATATCAGTTGTCTAGGCTGAAGGATTTTATGATGCGTACGATATCGGTTTAAACTAAACATTACATAACAGTTAATTCTACTGATCCATTAGATTGGCTTCTACCTTAAAAAATCATGGAATGCACGAAATGGTGATAATAATTTGTCAATTAGAGTTTGCGAACCTGAACCCATTGAATCTAAGATATCACAAAATGGTGCAGAGCTACCTTATTTGGCGATTATTTTGTGATAACCAGGAATGCTTTAACCGTGAACCCAGGCGTTTGTTGGGATAGACTCTTTTTGTATTGCACAATTGTGCGTATTTGTAGGTAAACTTGTTTTGAAATGTTTTTAGAAAAGATGTTAGAGCCGGTTCTTTTGTTTTGCTGGGTTTATCGTTTCATAAAATTGCTACCCATTTCGCGCACTTTTAGGCTTTAGCAATCTAAGCTATCCGTTTAGAGCAATAAATGCAAACCCATGCATGAATGTAGTGAAGTGTACGCTTATTATGTTTCTATGCCGTCATCCTTAGTGAAGTTAGAAGTAAATTTTAGCCATTATCAATAATGGCTAGAAAAGGCAATTACGTTCGTACTTATCTTATGCTGAATAGTAGTGGATTCGTTTGCAATTATTTTATTAACTTTATTAGTTTTACCCTGGATAATATCTTATTACTAGATTTTGGAAACATTATATTTAAGAAAGACAGTATCATTAATAGCTACTGAAGTGAACTCGTTTTTTAACAACTAAACGATAATTGATTGTGCGGTTGGTGGAAACAATATTTTAAATCATGTTTGCAACATTTAAGGGAAAACCAAACCCATTTTATTTAACCAGTCGTCGAAAAAATAACAAAACTACCGCCAGTATGTATTAGGTATTACGAACCTAGTTACAAATTATTTCAGTTTTGACGAGAAGGATAAACCAAAGACAACATGAACGGAAGGTTTAATCTCATGCACATTCGTTTCGTGCTTACCGGCGAATCATTAGTTGGAGCCGGTATTACGCCCTTTAACCACTATATATTTGGTCGAAGAATGTGGAATAATAGTACGGTACATTATCCCACATTCTTGACCAAAATATATAGTGGTTAAGGAAGCATATCTAACTCCTACTGACGGAACAATAACAAGAGCAATGTGCATGGACTCTATTTTCCGTTCGTACTGATTTTATCATCTGAATTCCTAACGAACTAATTTTAAGTCGTAACATAATGTACTACATATATATTAGTTCTCCGTAAAAAAAGTATTTAAAACTACCGCCGGTCGCACGCACTGATGCATTTCGATCTTCCATGATCAACATCACAGTACGACGGCAAACTGACTAGCGAGGATCGATCCGCATTGCATATATATGGAAAGCAAAATTAGATATGCGACTTTAACCACCAATAATTAATTCAGAAGATGTTTCGCAGTTGCGCAGTGCGATCATCACATTTAACGTATCCACGATTTTCCTTTGTAGGCGGTTGAATTGCACTCTCAGTTCCGCAGTGATCGGATCGATCCATATTTCTATGTACGAGTTGAGTTCAGCATCGTGGTGGATGGATGCTGATTCGTCCCATTCCTTCGAGGGCTTCCATACGATTCGTACTGAAAGATTAGATCGAACCTTATTCCAGTAGTTAGTTCGAATAGTGTGGAAGCCTTCGGAGCGAGGGGACGAATCAGCACTCAGTCACCATGAAGATGAACTCAACGTGTACATGGAGAGGGGAATCTGTCGGATCATTGTTGAACTGCTTCGTACACATTTGGGATTTCGGTAATTGGATGCGGCAGGATGGCTCAGTGGTTAGAGCACCAGGTTCCGAAGCAGACGTGGGCACGTCCCGTCCGCGGCAAATTCTGGCCAGTACATGATGAGTTCACAATAAGGACGAAATCGGTCTACTGGATGAATTTCCTTATCTACACTATACAATTCTTAGTTTATACTGACATATGCTAGTAATTAATGGGTCAGGTGTTTATATCAAGACCGCAACCTTGATTATAATAAGAGTTCGGTAATTGTTTGGTTCTGTAGCTACATCTCATGAAATTAATATTTCTATTACAGAATTTATACAACATTGAACTGCGTTAACGGTTGCGCACGGGAATTTTTTGTAATGGCCGAAATTCCCTCCTCAGCAGTATTATAACAGCGAAATCTCGTTGCGACTCTTTATCCGTTTGACAGTTAAAGCCACAAATAAGATATTTTTTAGCTAAATCATTAACCTTGCATAGCCCAGTGAGGAAGTATCAAAACACTTTTTCAATTTCTGTGCAGGCAACAGACAATTTATTAAAGCATCCGGACTAAAAAATTAAAATCGATAAAAGACCAAGAATGGTACATGCGATAAAAACTGTACGTAGCTAGGCATGCTATAATTGTGACACTTTCTTGCCATGCATGAATAGGATTATTTAAAAAAAAACAGTATTTGGTAAGTTTATTATATTCAGAATGGAATAGAAATTAGGAAAATTGTATAGAAATTCGCTAAACACTTAGAAGTTTATTTTCAGATGTCATTTCTTCCTTTAACCAGTAGTTGACTTCATTATCAAGTTTATTTACACCAGTGTCAATTTTAGGGAAACTTCTTGCCGTCTTGGTAGCAGTATTGCACGCAGCTCTTTATGACACTAAGGGAAACAAAAAATCTTCATGAAAATTTACGAAATGCCATTCATCTCTTTTTTAAATCTTCATATAAGTATCGGTTAACGTGCGAGTGGATTTTAATTGACAATAATTTTGTGTGTACATGTACGTTCATTTTTGGATGATTTAAACCATAAATGAGACAGTTGATCTCCGCCTAAATTGGCATTCATGAGTAATGCACTGAAAATGTGGATCAGCCATCTAATATCTTGAACCATTAAAAAATCACTGAATTAAATCTGCTTAAGTTAATTTCTCATAGTCTTCCCGAATGGGTAGGCAATTCGTAAAAATACTTTTTTCCGCGAGAATTTCTCGCAACGTTTAGATTGTTTTTTATGCTGTAAGTTATAAGGTTTAAGGTGGTTACGAAAGTATGGAATTGAAACGTCAAGCGAAAATCTGTAAATTCATGTTTTTGCTAGAGTTACATCGTGCTTCAAAATGTGATGAGTACTGGGTGGTTTGAACATCGTTGAAAAAGAACCAGTGTGAATCGGTTGCCCGTAGCCGACAACTAAGGAAAATTTAACTATAATGAAGGCATTGTGCATCACCCTTTTTAAAACGCACTTAAATCCACATACTCAGGAAAAAGTTATCAATTAATATTTCATTGAGTTTGCTCCATAGAACGAAGCTGTGAACAGTTAAAAAATCAGTTTGAATTCCTGCAAGACTAATGGGAGTGAGAGGATCATCTCGCCGTTTGAAACCTTATTAATAAATTGCATTTTACTCAGATTAGTTATGTTTCCGTCGTGCGCTGAGGATACTTTTGGGAGATCGGAACACGTCAACTCAAATGATTGGTGCAGTTTTGCTACATTCTGCAAATAATTGAGTGAATAATATTGATGTTTAGGTCCAGCTGGTAAAAATTAAATTAAGACATATTTATCACTGCATGAAAACACAATGATTATGTAGCTTACTGTATCGCATTCACATTTTAGTCATTTATATATATATATATATATATATATATATATATATATATATATATATATATATATATCTATTTATAATAGCTGTGATAATTGAATTTGCTTGCGTAAACTAACTACGTGAAATATTAAGTTCAGGTGCATAGTTCTTTTATTAATATCACTCGAGTTTTAAATACAGATAAGACATTACATTTTGAGTTGTATTACGCAGTGCTGTCCTTCTTATTTTGAATTTCGCCACCGTTTTCTTGTGCGGGACAATTGATAACACTCGTAGGTCGGTAAAATTTTGAATCCTCTAAATTTCCAGGTACACCGATTTTTGGCCTTGATTGACGGGTTCTCATTTGTCTCTTCATTTTGAAGGCCTCCTTCAGCTAATTTGTCTGAAAATGACGGTGGAACACGATTTTCAACTCTTTTTTCCCGAATTTTTGGGACTTCATTTCCAGTCCCATAGTCAGGGTTCACACCATACGCGCATTGTACATTTGCTTACGAGTCTTGCACTCATCTATTGTAAACTCCCCGCCGCAAACAATTATCATTTATTCACCAATTTATTTTTTGATTAGCCTTTCCTTCTCGTGGAGCCATTTATTGATTCTCTGCAGTAAATATTATATAACTATTATACATAGAATTGAATGATGTCATTATTACCGCGAAATGTGATAACTGATATCGATCAAGGCCAGAGTGTATGGTTTAACTGGAGTAACAGGTGTTCAAAATTAGTTGTAATTCTCAATTTTGTTGAAATTTTGCATCTCTTGAAATCCATTTTATTGGTACCATGTACTGACTCGGCAATCAGTGTAGATATCATGTACCTATTTGGCAACCATATCTTTGGTATCACGTAGTGACACAGCAGCCATAGCGTTGGTACCCTTTACTGGTTTGGTATATATATATATATATATATATATATATATATATATATATATATATATATATATATATATATATATATATATAAGAACAAAACAACGTACTCCATGGAATAAAATTTACTGATAAATCTTATTTCTACCAGTATCTACAACCATTGTTCTGGATTCGTTAGTATATTCGTTCATCCAATCCCACTGTACATGTGTTGTAACCAATCTCCTCTTCATTATGCTAGCTTTTGTTTTGCGCAATTTAGGCCACTACTTTTGTGCAATTTAGACCATTCCTTTTGCGTAACGTCATTTGGTGTGTCATCGCTTTCATTGTAATTGCGTCCGTAATTGATGTATGTATCGTATTTTGCGAAGCGTTGGCTATTTTTAAAGGCATGTCGGTTATGTCTTTGTTCCAGTCAAATTTAATTTCTTTTTGAATTATTTTCTGCACGTTTAAGCAGGGCTTCAGCTTATTAATTGCAATAGCTTCAAAAGCCAGAAGCATTTTCTCTGTTTTTGCCTTGTAGAGAACTGAAAAATTGTTACTACTAACAGCATGACCTGTGAGTAGTACATGTTCACAAATTGCTGATTTTTGTGCAGGAGCTGCACCCCTCTTTAATATATATATATATATATATATATATATATATATATATATATATATATATATATATATATATTACATTTGATGTATTGGCATTGAAATCGCATTGTCGAAGAATTAAAATGAAGTTAACTACACTACTGTGGGTTTAAACATTCGTATGGGATTATGTACCGTCCGATTGTCACATATTACTTACAAAAATATATAATGGGCATAGATCGTGATACCGGCTCCTACTGATGAGTCGCCAGTTAGCACGAAACGTATGTGTGCATGATGATATACCTTTCGTTCATATTGGCTATGGTTTATTTTTCTGGTCGTATTTAAACTAATTTGTTTCTAGATGCGCTACACCTAATATACGAGGTAATATGCGTGTTGCAGGTGGGGACCGCCACACATATAATTTGTAGAATTTACTCGCTTAGCCAAGGGAATTGTGTATATTTACATTCAAATGGAAATGTGATGAATATAATTTTCTCTTTATTATTCCAATAACTATGTTTTTGCCTTTTATAAATTGGCTTAATTTTTTTAATTGCTACATAGCTCTATATACTTATTTTAGAATGAATTGTGTCTTAGCAACATTTATGTTGACTATATTCCCCAAATGTGAGCATTAAATGATGGTTTTGACAAAGTTAAAGCAATCAAGTAAATTTAAGACGTCAACTTCGTAATCTTGAAAAAATGAAATGTTGTCCGTTTAAAAATATAACCAATAATACAAATCAGATGTACAGATTGTGATAACAAACTGCCTAATTGTCAAATTAGATAGCGTACCTGTCTATTACTAAATCAGATGCACACAAAATGACGTAACGCATCAGGCATCACAATTTGCTTGGTAAGCTTTATTGGCACATCACATGTAGCTGAAATATTAGCAGAAAAATATTTATTGATAATGTCAAACGTCTAAACTATTGTTTGAATGCAACACCAAACACCGATTTCGTGCATAAGCTGTGAGTTTTCTAATCTAATTTAGCGGAACAACTAATAACAAAACGTATTTGCAACACTTTTTTGTCACGAACGATATTTATACCAATCAATTTCGAAAATCAGTGCCCTTTGTCAATGTCAAAGAAACGCTGAAGTGGATGGATAAAATAGCACACTAAATCAAATTGGTAGGCATATGATGAAGAAGTACGTCAATTTCCTCGACATCCTGCCACATTTTGGTAAATTATTTCCCAAAATGGAAGAGAACCCATATAAATTGGACACAAATGAATGCATTTTTAAAATAAAATGCACATTAATGCTTACACGCGTACACGTTAATTGTAAACAAACATGGTACTATCTATATTGAATTTTTAGTGGAATAATGTCCTGATAAACATGAGAACGTGTCAGTTGAGGTTGATCGACGCCAGATCATGAGTGAGACCTTTTCTTCAGTAGCTGGCGCTCATGAAATTAGTTTGATATTCACTTTTTTTTACAATCGTAGACCTGGTAATACTTTAGCAAAAATTTCTTTCTTTACAAATTCTTAAGAATTTTATTTCCTTCAATGCTTCTCTGTGAATAGATAACGAGGGTAATGTTTAATCGGTTGGTGTTGCGTAGTGTGCTATTAGCATATTTATCATATCTACAGTTAACAGTCGAGATTCTCAGAGTAGCACTCGCCGTGCTGAATGAAACAGGGGCACGTCGTGCACTCAGAAATGAGGAATATTTATGATTTTGTAGAACTACAAGTGCAAATCTCAGAATCAAGCATTTCAATCGTGGTTATGATGATACAGGTGTTTATTATTTGTCAAGTTAACTCATATACTGTTTTAATACTTGTACGTGTGGAGGATTCCACGTTAGGAGATTGTACCGTCCAATTCTCCCACATTTCTCACCCAAATATATAGTGGTTAATGGGCATTATACCTGCTCCTATTGAGGAATTGCCAGAAAGCACCAAAAAATATGCAGCAGATTATATTTTCCGTTCTTGTTGTATTTGGTTTATTCTTCTGGTTACATTTGAATTAATTTGTTACTAGATGCGTAACACCTAATACATAATTCCAAGACCTTGTTTGCAAAATGCAATCACTTAGAAATAGCATACGTCAACTGTTTTAATAAGTTTTTTCAAAGCTGGCTTTAATTTGCCCCTCCGTTAAAGATACTTTCATCGTTATTAAGTCTGAAATGCGAAGTAATATAGGCGCATATTAAGTTAATGCTACTGTTGCTATACTATTGTTGTGCTAAATTGTGGGTTGGACGCTGTTTTAAGTTCGCGATCTGGTAAAAATCTCAGCCGCGGAAATTATGTAAATTAGTTTCTTTCTGTGAGGGAAAATTAATTTATAAGCCATTGTGTATTACTTGTTGCACATCTAGTAACAAACTAGTTCAAATATGAACTGTAGGATAAACCAAGGGCAGCATGAACCAAATGGACAATCTCATATACATATGTGTTTCGTTCTCATTGGCGACTCATCAGTACCTTTTCGGTACCATAATGTTAGTTTCGAACACTGGCACAATATCCCTAGTCTTCGACAATGCGGTTTCCAAGCAAAAAGACTATATATATATATATATACCGTGTATGCAAAGGATAACAACACTAGGGCTATTGTGTCGGCACCTGATACCAACATTTTGGTACCGAAAAGGTATTGATGAGTCGCCAATAAGCATGTAATACATCCGTATATGGGATTATACATTTCGTTCATGCTGTCTTTGGTTTATCCTTCTGGTCATATTTGAACTAATTTGTTACTAGGTGCGCAACACCTAATACACAATTATATAACGTAGTTAAATATCGCCAATGAAAGACGAAACTGGTCAGTTTGATGCATTTCAGTGTTTTTATTATACTTTATTTCAACTATACTGAAGAAATACATATACTATGCTAAAAGTCAATATAACTTCCACAGGAGTCATGATGTTTGTTTTAAAATTGCCCATGGGAGAAAGCTAATTGAGTTTTTACAAAAGAAAGAAATGGCAAAAAGTATCTTTCTAAACGGAAATTGGCCAAAAAGCATAAGATGATATATAAAGAAACATCAATTTCTATGTGCCTTGCATTAGCCAACTTTGATGACTAGAAATATCTAAAGATCTTAATTAGGGCAGTCGTGAAATCAAGAGCAAGTACATGCAGAAGTGCTCGAATTTCGATAAAGGAAAGACTAATATATTACAGTTAAATACTGTTTTTTGCGAAGAACTAATATATATGCAAGTATGTATTAGGTTTTGCGAACCTAGTAACAAATTAGTTCAGTTGTGACCAGAAGGATAAACCAAGGGCAGCATGAACGGAAAGTATAATCTCATGCACATTCCACATTCTTCTACCAAATATATAGTGGTTAAAGGGCGTAATACCGGCTCCTACTGATGAGTCGCCAGTAAGCACGAAACGAATGTGCATGAGATTATACTTTCCGTTCATGCCTTTGGTTTATCCTTCTGGTCACAACTGAACTAATTTGTTACTAGGTTCGCAAAACCTAATACATACAAGACAATAGTATAGTGGAAACAGCTGTCGAGCCTCAGAAGAGAATCAGTAATATTAATAATTTGTAACTTGTTTTACTATTGGGACGCACCTTGTACGTACAAACTGAAATAAATAATAAAGTGTGTGCATGTGTGTGTGCGTGTGTGTAATCAAGTGGCCAGTTTAGAAGGCCTTGTAAGGATATTTTCAAAAAAGATGATAAACGTAACTGCAGAGTTAGGTATAATTAAGTCAAATCTGGATAAAGCAATCGTTGTAAACTCTGAGGTAATCCGCTAATATAGTCTAAATAAAATTAGGGGTCAGGACATTGTAGTTTATTTCTTGTTTTAAACGCATATAAGCCAGTCCTAAATTAGGTTCCGTGAATGGCTTTGCTGCTCAGAACACCTGTGGAGCTTTATCAGTCGTATAGTGGGTAGTACCGTAAACAGTCTCATATCACATAACTAAATCTATTGTGGGTATAGGATGCAGTATCTACATCTACTCATTAGTCGCCCGTAAGCATCTAGCTCATGTGTTCAAGAGGTTATACTTCTAGCTCATGCTGACTTTGATTTATTCATCTGGTCCAATTACACATTTGGATTCAAATAACATTCTTTTATAATAAAAACTTGTATCAGCCAATTGTAAAATATTTTGTCAAGAGTGGCTTGCTACTCGGAACACTAGTAAGATTTAGCCAATTGCTCTTCTAGTGGCAAGGCCTTTTGTGGATTTGACCTATTTTTCTTGTGCAGGACAATTGATAGCACTCTTAGGTCGGTAAAATTTTGAATTTTGATCATTTTCAGGTGCTCTGCTTATTGGCTTCGATTGATGGGTTCTCACTTGTCCTTTCTTTTTTGAGCCTTCCATCAGCTGATTGACTGAAAATGACGTTGAAACAAAATTTTCCATTGTTATTTTCCCGATATTTCGAGATCTCATTTCCAGTCTCACCTTCAGGGTTGACACAATATGCACAGGAGTAAAACACTACTTGTGGCAAATGTGGTATCCTCTACGCTTTTGTCGGAATTTTGTGTTGATCAAAAAATTTAATATTTGAGAGATAGATAAACTCTAATATGTTTTGAACGAACACCTGACCCATTATGTACATACATTTGTCAGTATAAACTAACAACATACACAGTGCGGAAATGGAAATTCATTCGGTAGACCAATTTCGTCCTTATTGTGAACTTATCCCTAAGAATTGTGTGTAGAGTGTACAGGGTGGCTCAGTGGTTAGAGTAGACGTGACCAAGTACGAGCCCTGATAGCAGCAAATTCTGGACTGTATTTATTGAGTTCCGAATAAGATCAACACCGGTCTACTGGATGAAATGCCTTTTCCACACTATAAAATACTTAGTTTATACTGACAAATATATATATATATATATATATATATATATATATATATATATATATATATATATATATATATATATATATATATATATATATATGAGAACTCGTGTTTAAATTAATATCGCAACCTTAATTTAAATAATTTTTATCACCACTCGCGTGACCATTGATCGTTAAATCCATTCCAGCTGCCCTCGTTAGTTTGTCTTTGGCATGTGTGGTCTGACTTCCTTGTGACAGGAAGGTGAATACAATCGAAAAAGATCCTCGCATTATTTTCCGATGCCTCACCTTTAGGGTTAATTAAAAATTACTGGAGACTGGAAAATTCCAAGCTGAATGAAGCGTAGCTGCTATGATTAGTTTATTTGTGTTGTTCTGATATACGATTCATCTTCAGTGGCGAGGTGTGGTCTGGGCTTTGTCTCAGACTATGGCCGATATGGCCAGGTGCGTTTTAGTACGAAAGAGCTTCGAACTATTGAGTGAAATTGAATTATAAAGCTGTTAAGTTAAGATGATATAGTTTCAGTTTTGTGAAATTCTAGTTAATACTAAAGAACTGCTTAATAAATTCAATAAAATGAATCAAAATATCCGATCACTGTTTTTGTCTAGGAATATTAAAGCAGCTGGAAAGATGTGCCAATGATTGTCATTTTTTTCCGAGAAGCCCACACTCGTCCAGACTAGTAACATCTTTTTGGCCTAAATTTGCGAATCAACATGAGATGATGCAAATTTACCATCTTCATTCCCGGCAAATATAGAATACGCATACACTAGATTAGCGAATCTATTAGCATTTAATTATGCGTAAAGCTGACATGTATACCCAGGACTTGACTGAAATTGCATACCGCAAGGATGGGTTTATCGTGCATTTAGTGCTATCATATCATCTTCATAATCTTCTGACATTCAAAGCTAGCATGCTCATCGTGATAATCAAATTACCAATACTGATAATAGAAACGCAAGTATTGGCAAGTTACAGACATCGGTTAGGATTACAAAGTGTGGTCTTATTGAAAATCAAAACTTGGCCGTTTCATACTACTTAGTATTAGTGCATTTAGTAGTGCTGGCATGCCGTCAATAGGCGCTTCTCTTTGTGTTTACAGACAGGATATGCTTGGCATTGCTGCCTGGATAGTGTTCTGTGCAGATTATCTCTGCTAGTTTTAGCCTCATCACTATCGGAAGACGGAAGTTTGGACTCTCGCCGTCTACTTTTGACAGGTCTGCCGCCTTGACATGACAATGTCTTAGCCATTGAAAAACAGGCAATGAATTCATTTCGTGCATAACATTTATTCATACAGACGTGTGTAAACGTGTGTATAGTTGTTTGGATGTGTACATGTGTGTCCGTCTACGTGCTTTTGTTTGCTTTTACATGCTTGCATCAATGTTTTGGAGGGGCATATATATATATATATATATATATATATATATATATATATATATATATATAAATGTGATACTAATATTGAAGAGAATTACGCTGTATTCAATCCCTCCTTTACTTAATAGGTAGCACGTTTCAGACTCCATCAGTGCTGCAAAATATTCAACAAAATTTCAAACTTCGCAGATATTGATCATGAAATTATATTATCACTGAATTAACAACGGTAGCACCACATAAATATCAGTAACAACAACAAATTCAGCAACGACAACGATCACAATAATACGAACAAATTTAATAATAATGATAATAGTAACAAAAGAAGAATAAAAAGAACAATATTAATTCTAATAATATTAACAATGATTTAAAAGCATTTATTTTAAATTCTTATTATTATTTTTATTCTACTTCTTCTATAATTACTTACTACTACTAATAATAATATCATTATGCCAAAATGGAAATAGGGGTGATAGGATAACACATTTTCCGAATAATTGTAAAACTAAATTGAAAGTAAATATGATAAATATTTTTATGAAAAAGGCGAAGAATAAGAATTCTAAACAGTGATTTTAATATTAATAATAATACTGCTTCAAACAACAACACAGCAACGACTTACTTTTTGTACATGCCTACTACACTTACTGCATACACTATATACTACTGCTACTACTACTAATAATAATAATATTAATAACAATAATAATAATAATGATTATTATTCATTATTATTATATTATTATTATTATCTTATTATTATTATTATTATTATTAATATTATTATTATTATTATTATTATTATTATAAAGGAAAATAATAAAAAATAATAATAATTTTAAATTATTATAATTCTTATCGTTGTTCTTCTTTCTCTACTATTACTACTACTACTAATAATAATAATAATAATAATAATAATAATAATAATACCATGTTGTAAAAATGGGTGATAGGATAACAATAATATTTCGAATAATTGTAAAAGTAAATTGTCACTAAATAGGATATCTATTTATATGAAAAAGGCGACGAACAAGAAGTTTAAACATTAAAATATAGCATTTGTGGCTTTTTTAGTAAGCTTTTTGCTAAATGGACTATAGGCTAAAATTGACGATCAATATGTCGGTGTAAAGACATGTTTACAGGTAAATATCGCGAACGATTCAGTAATTTGGGCGTTGATGATATTTATGTATCAAATATTTAAATTGCGTTTGTGCAAATTTTAACTAAGATACACAATTAAACCACCATGTATTGCAGGGGTGGTGAGAACCATTTTTAAATAAAATTTACGAGCTAGCGCTAAACACCAGTCCTATGTAACATTACCGGTCGCAAAATGTTGCAGCGCGTTTGATGGACGGCTATTCTATGTTGCGCGATTGCCTCGATAATATGGGTCTGCTGTTTTTCTCCTGCTCGAAAACTGTAATTAACCAGCTGTTAATAAATGCAGAGTTTTCTGTAGATATCTAGATTAAACGAATATTGGTTGCGCGGGTGGTGATAACAATTATTATAATCAAGGTTGCGGTCTTGATATAAACACCTGACCCATTAATTACTTACAAATGTCAGTATAAACTAAGAATTTTATAGTGTAGAAAAGGCAATTCGTCCGGTAGACCGGTTTCGTCCTTATTGGGAACTCACCCTGTACTGGCCAGAATTTGCCGCGGACAGGATACGAACCTGGGCACGTCTGCTTCGGAATCTGGTGCTCTAACCACTGAGCTATCATGCCGCACACTACACTACACACAATTTTCAGTTATATACTAAATAATGTAACTTGGTTAGTCTATTTTTCTTTAGGTGGAGCTCATATGGCATCCATTTAGACCCAAAGTTCCAACTAACCATGCCCAATCTGTCATTACTGAACAGACATCACACTACATGGGGAAGTGGTATTGAAATGAACATTTATATAATTAAACGAACATTGGTTTCATGCAATTCATCCAGTAGACCGAAGCAGACGTGCCCAGGTTCGAGTCCTGTCCGCGGCAAATTCTGGCCAGTACACGATGAGTTCCCAATAAGGACGAAACCGGTCCACTGGAAGAATTGCCTTTTCTACACTATACACTTCTTAGTTTATACTGACATACGTAAGTAATTAATGAGTCAGGTGTTTACATCAAAACCGCAACCTTGATTATAATAATATATATCTAGATTGTTTAATTACAGTTTGGTCGTATTCACGCGAAGTTAACGCCCATTTAGAGAAGCGCCAATTCGTTAATGTTAAACATGCTCCACCATTAAAAATGAGCTCTACATAATCAAATTCATTAAAAGCGTTAAAAATGTATTGTGTATGATATTGCCTGAAGTTTTTGGTCCAAAGTGGCAAGACCCATAATATGCTCGGTGAAATACCCACATTTGCAGAAAAATTTAAGTGGAACTCTCAGCATTACTAACACATTTCACAGTCTAAGCTACGAGTTAGCTGGAACCAGGGTTGCAAATGCCGTCACGACCATATAAGTTGTTAGGATATTAATAACATACGCGCATAGAAAACACGTAATCCAATTTAAAATTAGTTAGACAGCAACAAAAATATTGAGCAATGCGCTGAAAAGCCTGTCCAATCTTAAGTGAGATTTGAAAACAATTTAGTTCAGCCAGTTAATACCTTCGGGAATTGGCATTTTGCATGACCACAACATGAATTCGTTGGCCACACAGCGGATTTTCGTTTGTAAGACGACACGTTTACATTTGTCACTATGTGCAAATGACCACAAAGAAGGATTGGCATTTATTGTGAGTTTGCAAAGCTTATTTAAATGATGCATCAATGTGTTCACAGTTTTAACTCTACCGGCCAACTGGTCAGTAGTGGCCCTCCAAATGGTTGACCAACGCGCACTGGTTACTCGCCTTTTACACTAGCTTATTAAGGCGACATCATGATTTTAATATTGATTTCCTGTAAAATTAAACTTTTCTACAATATGAAAATTATTAACAACAATTGTATTCTAATTTTTCACAAACTAACCTCAGTTTACCGAAAAATTATTCGAAAGTAATCAAGGTGTGCCAAAATTTGTATGCTTAAATATCTTCATAAGGTACCTGAGATGATAGTCAATTAGAGAAATAACAAATACTCCCACAGAACTGGCCGTTCAACCATCTGAAGTGAGTCGTGTCAGATAAAACTATCATGTCGCACTACATATCAAGATTCTTGATCAAGTAAATGAATAAATTATCAGCGATAAACCTAAATATTTGTCTCTACGCTTTTATTTTTTTTGATAATTAATATTTCTAAAATAGGTAATAATGTAAATATTTTGGATAATATAGTGTTTAGCATAATTTAATTTTTATGTAGTAAACAGCATAATTGATGAGTACGTAAATTTTTACGTTTTGAACTATGATAAATGTTCAATCGTCCAAAAAACCGATTAAGGTATGGCTTAGTATACCGACAACGTCATATGGACGTAGGAAATTCGCAAGATGTATGCAGTAGTTTGCACTATCTGATATCGTGTCGGCTGACAGGCCTATCCAGGCACAAGTTGAACTAGTCTTCAAGGTCGGAAAAGTTACATCCTCATGAGTTTATTCTTGAAATGCAAAGAGAAAATATACGCCGATGCGTGAATACAAACTTTACATACGCAAAGAGGCTAGTATAGCAAGCAATTGGTTTGCTTCATTAAAAAATATCCACCAAAAATTGCAAAAAATACTACATATATTGCAAGAAGTACAGGTTTAGTCTTAAACTCGTTCCGAGTTAGAGAATATTTTTTAATTTAGATGAAAATATAAATTTATTACCCCATTGCGTGATTACTGACAAATATATTTGGGCAAAAGCAATACGCTTCTTGATCATTCTAAGTTGTATGAAGGTATAGATTCATATATATATATATATATATATATATATATATATATATTTATATATATATATATATATATATATATATATATATATATATACGGTTGGTTAGTTAAGATGAATTGTTCAACTTAAGGAGTATTCCATGACAGCTAATTTTGCTAGGTTTTTGGCATGAAAATGCAACATATTTCTGTCTAAGATAGCGCGTGCAAAACCTTGCGGACTATCTGCTTATTTAGAGACCTGATATGAATGACCCCCGAAAATTGGATACAATGCACTATTAAGGTTAAATTAACACTCACGGATTTACAAAAACTTATTCAATCGTTAAAAACTGTAAGCTTACCTTGTATATTAAATGTAGCATTACGAAACGCTTAGTGTAACAAACTAGTTACCCTGTTTGTTCGTGATTCCCTTTCCACGACGTTTAGTTGGAGCTCCTCCTCAACTTACGTGTCTGAACGTCTGGATGTATAGTTCTGTTCGTTATTGAGACATTCGAATACACAATAAATCCAAGGACAGAAACAGATTAAATAAAGCTATAACAAAAAATATTCCTCAAACGTTGGGTACTAGATATTTAGAATGCTCAATTTGCTTTATAAATGTGCTTAATCTGCCCTGAGTGACATTTATTCGATCCATTATAAATGCTAATAAAACAGGTTACGAAACGTGGATGAACATGGATTAAGGAGAAGCCCAAGTTAATCACGTTTGAATAAGAGTATTCAACAAATAATAAAATATGAAGATAAGAAGAAAAAAATGTTTGTTCATGCCTTCTAGAAAAAAGCTAATCTCTTATTCTTCATTAT
>JAQBSW010004755.1:25000-65259 GCA_029291075.1 Eudiplozoon nipponicum
GGAGAAGAAGTGAAATCAGCCTCAAAACGAAAATCCGAGTCTACCAGGCTACTGTTCGCCCTGTGCTACTGTATGGCTGTGAGACTTGGCCATTACGTTCTGAGGACTCCAAAAAGCTCGAAGTATTCGACCATTGGTGCCTTAGGTACATCACAAAGACAAAATGGATGGACCGAGTGTCGAACGCATCTGTTCGTCACCAATGCGGTGACATCATGCAACTATCCGTCTGGATCCAACATCGTCGACTTCAATGGTTCGGGCACGTACTACGCAAACCCGAAGACGAAATTGTACGGCAGGTGATGAACCCAGGTCAATGTGCAAACTGGCGCCGCCGCCGAGGTGGACAACTGAAGACATGGCTTGCAACAATCAAATCCGACATGGAACTCCTAGGTTTACGCAATGTTTATGGTCCGCGTCACTGGGAGCGTCATTGGCCCTCTTTATGTTCCGAAATGGCTGCCAACCGCCCGGCATGGAGAGGTTTAATCCGGGATATCAATGGAGCCGGCTTATCCTCTAAAAGGAGCCAGCCGCAGTAAAGTAAGTATAACATAGATACATACATACATATATAATATACATACATAAATAAATACATACATACATACATATATAAACACACATACACACATACATGCATGCATGCATATATACAAAAATCAAGATTTAGTTTTCCATTTAACTACAGCACAATTTTCAAATCTATGTAATGCCTCCGGCCATAGGATGAAATATTAAATTTGCACGAGGTAACAAACTTTTTTCTTTAAATTTAGATAGAAAAAGCCCATATAGTTAAAATTTTCTGAAACATGAAAAAATTTAAATTTCTTATTTCAACAGGCGATGCCTATTACTAAACTAACAGTTATGCTGATTTGTAATTGTTGCAGAGGTACAGGTACACGCAAATCGTACAGATTGTCGGAACTGCTGGATTGTTAGGCCAACAATCTTTTGACTGTATACCATTATTCACGATATCAATCATATGATGCCGGCGCACAGAACATGCCTAAACAAGAGACATTCCAATGGCGAAAGTCTGTAGCAGCGCAAACAAGGTTCAGTGTACAAGCGTTGGTAATTCTGCCACACTTTCACAGACTCCATTGAATCAAACGGGTAAGAGATCGAGATCTCTATTCATGTATGCATGTATGTATGTATATGGAATATTGTCAGGGCTGTAATGAAAGATATGGAATAGATACTTAGAACTTCATGTTGAATGTGATACTGAATCTGATTCACTATAATGACATACCAAAATACAAAAATTAACATAAAAATAAAAATGACATTCCATTCGCAGCTTAAGTGGAGTAGAGTATTAGTTACAAACTTATGTACAAGAAGTATCCCCGTTAAAATTCTTGCTGCGTAAATTATGGCAACTACTTGATGAGTACATAGTAAATATTAACGCAGTCTATTTAACGAATTGTATTTGCAATCTTATACTATGCTTATTATATATATACATATATATATATAAACAAATCCTGCCATTTTACTTTAATTTAATATCACTTCCTCAGGTGGTACTGAATCGGTCTTGTAATGCGATATCGGGGATAAATAATTTTAACTTCATGTTTAAAGCGATTATCACGAGTATTCTCTAGAAGGAAAGAAGAAATAAAATTATAAATGGATTACAAAGACCAGTTTTGGTATGTTAGAGGACCGCTTCCCGAATCTCCAACAAATGATCTCAGGTAAAAATCCCGAATGCAGCGACTCTGGCTACTACTCATCATCATCATTCACAACTATACAAAAGCCAACAGTAACTAATGCTTCACTGCTATATAACCATAAGAGAAACAAAAAAGAAAAAAATTCTTATAAATAACGAAAAAAATAATAATTTATGCACAAAATTATTAGTGAGATTATGAGAGAGAGAGTATCACATTACTATTAGTATATTTATCTAGATAACCTAAGCATAAGTGAGGCAATCAAAACCTATACACAACAACACTCTGGCCAAGTCAGCTTAACGGCAAGGTAACATCGGTAATACAGCTTCTACTGATAATTGTTGATTATTATCTATATATATATATATATATATATATATATATATATATATATATATAGAGATATATATATATATATATATATTGAAGAAATTAAAAAAGGAAGAGGAAAAATAATTACGGAGGCAATGTGATTAAGTATAGTTTTATTTATAATTTCGGACTAGCATTTTTTTTTTCTTACCTGCTTAAGGCTTCTTTAATAGTTTCTGTTTATTTAAATCGTTTTTTTATTTTAAAAGTTGTCAATAGTATTCTTTTACGTACCCTGCAGCAACGTAAATACGACCAGCCAATGGACAAGCACCGACATAGCAACGAGGTACTTTCATTGAAGTCACCAGTGTCCACTGCGAAAGTCGTGTGTTGTAAGCTTCCACTGTGTCCAAATGGAGAGGCCCTCTGCCTTCTGCTCCGCCGTATCCTCCACATACATAAATTGTATCAATAAATACAGCACATCCAGCTCCAGACCTTCGCATATACATTGGCTTGCAAAAGGACCAAACACCAGTGCGAACATCGAAGCTAAGTTTTTTCAGACAAAAATAATCGAAATTTTATTTTAAAAAAAGAAGAACCATCAAATATTTTAATCCATTAATTACTCCATCATGACAGTTTTAATTAAAATGATATAGTCAACTAGAATTTATGAACAACCTAAGAGACATATCTCAGGTAGTTCATTTAAATGCTGACGTGACTAAAACAATAAAAACTCTGCATATGTTAGACAACTAATTGACTAACTTATTAAGGCTACGAAAAGTACATTAGCACGAGTCTTTTTCACAGCTTATAGTTAGGATATCATGTGCATAAAAGACAGTCAAATGCTAGTGACTGCATCAAAATTGTGGAGCCGACTTCCCAGTATAGTCTAGCATATATACGACTTCTCACATTGTAATCCATATTCCTGATTTTCGTTAAAATAAATAGATATGCATTTCGGTCAAATCCTCACTAGTCAATTTCTCGTCGTGCTCTGATGAAGACCATAGCATATTTAAACGCTTTATTTTGCGTGACTAAAGTTGGTAATTTTTCTAATTTGTGCAATTGGTCTAGTGTTTATCCCCCGCCAACAGACTTCACCTTAAGCATCGATCATTTTCTTTTATTACTTTTCAACCGGTTTTAGGTTTTGACAGGTTTTCAGTTGACCATTGAAAAAATGTAAGAAAATGATTTCCGAAAGATTTGTAAAAACAAATTCGCGTTCTCTATGCGAATAGTCTGGACTGCACTAAGATATGAGATGTATTTTTTTAAGATAAAGTTCGAAGTTTCAAAATTTGAACATCAAAGTACATTCAGATGAAAAAATTGAATGTACCATCGTTTTAGAATTATTTTCATCTTATAAGGACACAAAAGTATTGTGTTCCGAAGAAGTTTAGGAAAAAAATGAACATGTCCACAATTCAATGAAGTCGTGCCAGCGCAATGTATTAGGAAATTTCGATCTGACGAAAAGCGGGACCTAACCAGTCCATACCTATAACGCTATTATTATCCTTGGTTCTTGGGTCTATAAAGCTGAATTTACCATGCATTTACACTGGACTCCGTACTTCGTAAAATTACAGCATACTGCTGTCTTTTGAAGTTTATCTTGATTACTTTGAGTATAATGTGGTATTATAAAGAAATTTATAATGCGGACAACTGTTTAGAGATGAGGGCGCTGATCTACATAGAAGTAATGCAGATCTATGCAGAAAGACTGCTTGAACAAATCGGCGTATAGTAGTTCAGATGCATAGCTGACTGAGTACAGACTAGTTGATAAATTTCATATAAAATTTATTGGCTTTATTTAAACACCCAGTTTAATTATTTTCTATTAAACATTTTGTTTGTTTGTCGATTGATCGCACGTAGAAACACTTCCTGCTACAAATTTTTGAGTGCTATTGAGTTCATGTCGATTGTGTATTATTTCGATTTTCATGTGCATACATACATACATGCACACATACATACATACATACATACATACATATATACATACATACATACATACATATATACATACATACATACATATATACATATATACATATATATATATATATATACATATATACATATATATATACATATATACATATATACATATATATATATATATATACATATATAAATATATATATACATATATACATAACATACATACATACATACATACATAGGCATACATACATACATACATACATACATACATACATACATACATACATAAAAACATACACACATACAAACATACAAGCATATATAAAAATATATACGCATATACAAACGATTTTCACGGTGCCGTGCATTACGTTGTATTTTGGCCTGTAGTCATATGATCAAAAATAACGTCCCGCTTCACAGCAATCCAGGGCCAAAAAAGATCTTAGTCTACTTATCGTTTGCTAACGATAATTACACTTCGTTTTTAAGGAGGTTGCGTCACCTGCTGCCGAGACGAAAGGTTAGGGCATACTGTTGCCACGTCGAAGATACCTGTGACTACGAGCTCCAGAATCAAGCATTTGTTAATAACAATTTAAAATTTAAAACATAATAGATAATACAAGATCATAACTTCTGTGCAAAGATTTGAGCTAAACGACCTACCTTTCCATACTATTAAGTAAATGATATCCGTCGTACCCACCGAGACAATACAACTTGTCATCAGAAACAACAAGCCCGGCACCTTCTCTAGCTGTCTTCATCTTATCCAGAATACGCCATTCATCGATTTTTGGGTGATAGACCTCCAAGAAGCGCAAGCGAGATTGACCATCAAAACCCCCGCAAACATATATCAAACCTGAATTAAATTATGCATACAAAAATTGGGTAAAATATAAATTATGGATAGAAGAGAAATTCATTTTTTATTATAGTCAAATGACCATTGAGATAACAACTGCAGAGAGAGACCGAGGCTGTCAGCGGTAGAACTTCTAGTCGTAGGCACACTACTTTGTCAGCAACTAAAATTAGTGTGTATTCAAGTTTAGTCGAAACTCCAGCATATGTTAGGCATATGCCCTAAAAGACCGAACCTACGATGTTATAAGTAGAAAATGGTTTGCAATATGTAATGAAAAAGTTTCATCACAAAATGTATAATCAAAATTCAAACCGGAATAACAGAATATAATATCGTTACCATAGATAAGCACGATAAATGCATAAGAAAAAATCTTTTACTTTACTCATGTCTGTTTGGTTCACAGGAATTGTATTAAGCTCGCGTCGCTTCTAGGATCAATATTTTACCACCATAATGTCCTTGATCGTCCTCCGTTATATTTTGACGGTATTAAATTTATCTCAAGGTAAAAATTCCGAGACAATTTAAATTAAAAAAGATAGTATCAAATTGTGCAGTATTGAAGAAAAACTACCAGTTGGTGCTCCGAAGCAGCTCGAGATATCTGGACACCGCCCAACGTATGTCAAACTAAACATTTGCATTTAAACACGAAAATCAAATTAAATCAACAAGGACCTTAACAACCATCCAGCATAGATTAGCTTTATATATACTCAAAATCTGTACTATCAACCAACAGGTGACAACTGAAAACCATAAAAATGCAGACCATTTTGAAATAATTCCAAATAGAACAGCACCAAATACTTCTTGAATTGTTGCGCAGTGCGAGCTTCAAATGTTGAATTTCCGCGAGTTGTCGCTTTGCATTATAAGTTTCGCAAATATACGATTGATACCCATTTCCATGTACGCATCGAGTTTGTCTTATTGGCTGGGTGCGGATTCGTCTCTTTCTTCCGGGGCTTCAACATCGTTCATACTAACCATTGGAAATGAGGTAAGATCTGATACCCTTTGAATGTCGAGACTACATTTGCCTAAATCCTCTATTGTGAGAATTTTACTATGTATGTGTGGTTAGAGGTCTGATGATGGAACTAGAAACGCTGCTCCGAAACGTCGCCAGTCAACGAGGATTAGAACGTGCCTCATATGAACGGTGTTGATGCCTTTGGAAGAAAAGGACGAATCCGCACCGAGGGAATAAGACAAACTCTATGCGTACTTGGAAATGGCGATCAATCGGATCTTTGCGTAGCTGATAGTGCAAAGCGACAAGTCGCGACCGCAAATCGCGGAGATTCAAGAATAGCCCAAAAGTAGGTAACATTAAATGTGAAAGAGAGCAGAGTTTACCTCAGTGTTTGTAATATATACTTGTTCACACAAATTCCAGTAGTGGAATGTTCTAAATAATTCCTTACTTTTTATAAACCGTTTATGCCTCGTTTACGCCAATATTTGGTGAAGCTTTTAAACTTATCATAGTGTGTCTGAGATATGTTGCGCGACAAAAGCAAGTCTACATTTCGTCGCATGCATAGAAATCGGATGCTCGCCACTCGATATCGATAGGTGATAATATGCTAAGACATTGATTCTGTTGCAGTGTAAATAAACAGTATAGCTGTATTAACTCTCCGAAAAACCCAACACGTTTCATTTTCTTCTTGATACACTACGCGTCAAAAAATCAATTACAAATCTAGTGATCTAATAACCTTGGTTCATATTGATAGTATTTTGGCTATGAATAATAAGAATATGTTACTCTGAAAAAGGCCTGGTGGGTGAAGTACGAATCTTTGTACTTTCTTAGATGCGGAGAACTAGAACACATGCAATTATGCATGAGGTAATACGCGCTTAGTGACAAATTAGTTCAAACCGGATCAAAGGCATATGACAAGGTATACACTAATATACGCGAGTGTTGCATGCATACTGACGACTAATCATCACGATCCAGCAGCACACCCAAAACCCGTTTTATACTAGCCATACCAGCAATACAATCACTACATGCCTTTAACGTATTATTTTACTCAAGTTTTTCCCGACCTGACGACCGGCGAGCACTCGTTAATTAGTCCGACAATGATAGCAGGAACTAATGGGATATAACAATCATCCAGATTCATGTGAAGCCTCCAGTTCGGTTTAACTATGCAGTAACACTTAGTGTTAAATGAGTAGTGAGGGAATGAGAACAAGCGTGCTAGACACGAAGGACAAGTTACTGTTGCTTAACGAAACATTGTCACTGGAACCAGGGCAGATAGTACTCATTAGCCCTGGTTTGCAGACTAATTAAGAGAACGGAAACTCGGAATACAAACAGTCTCCACTATGACTTGGTGATCTATGGTTATTTTACAACCCACATATAACCATGAACAATACGAACGGCCGTCAGGTAGGATAAAAAGTGTCATCAAATCGGCAGAGTCAAACATGGTTGAAGAACAAAATCAGGGTACTGCACAAACCTTCGTTTCCGACTGTCAAATTTTATTCCCTTATCTCCCTTCTCAGTCTAACACTAACGCGTTTTTAGATACTATGAATATGGTGGATGTTGATTATATAACAGAGGCCATTGTCGGATTACCAATTATCAAATATTTCAAGTAAATTAACATAAATTAAACCCGAGTTAACTTTTAACGTTAACGCATTTAATATGCTGACATTGAAACAAATAGGCCAAGAAGTTCTCGACCACATGTTGAATAAATTAAAAATCGATATATATTGTGCGTTCGAAACCAGAATTCAGGATCCTACAAGCATTGCACAACTGGAAGCACCACCATTATCTGTGTGTTATCCAATTATAATCTACGACACCAAGGAATTCTCTCAAGTTTGTCAATAGGGAATCTGCATTTTCATGGTTTAATTGAATGGATCCTTGTAAACAGCCAACTTTGTGTGATACGCTTAAATATATCTACTAAAATCAATGAAATAAACTTTAATCAAGGTTTATATAATTAAACGAACATTGGTTCCCAATAAGGACGAAACCGGTCTACTGGATGAATTGCCTTTTCTACACTATACAATTCTTAGTTTATACTGACATATGTAAGTAATTAATGGGTCAGGTGTTTATATCAAGACCGCAACCTTGATTATAATAATTAATCAAGGTTGTCTTTTCGCTGTATCCGCATATGCTTCCACCGATTTCATCACAGACGACAAGTACGTTTTTTACTTAGACCTAGGCTGTATGATAAGTATAGCGAGAAGTTCAGATATAGTCTTAGTTATGGGTGATATGAATGGTCAATTTTGGCATTTAAGTGCGATAAAATTTCATTTTGATGGTGGATAGCCTTTAAACTGAAAGCGCAATGATAATTGTGAACGACTGTTAGATAGCTGCGCGGAGCAGATATTATACTTCAGCAGCAAAAGGCGTTGCGGTACATCACATCCTCCAGCTTTCGGACAGCTCTACACACAAGGATAATTTATCAAATAGTCATCAATGGCGTTGGTGCATCTATGAATTCCGCTCGTTTTAGAACACGTATGTCAACATAAATTATGCACCTATTTGTTGTAGATTTTCCGGAAATTCAAATAAAAATAAACCTCAAATAGAGGTAAGCAAATTCGAACAGTTGTCTTTTATAAAAATATGAAGATATTTTAAAATAAAAGTGAACTGGCCTTCATGGAGAAAATTCGAAATAACTTTGAAGAAAGAAAAGATCCAATAAGCACAATGCAAGTACACAACTTCAAGTAGCATATTAGGCTCCCATAGAAAAAGACATAGGATATCAGAAATATTAATGGAAATTCTCGAAACTAGGCGTCAAATTCCCGCAAGTTCGATTTACAATAATACTTGTAGAGTTACCAGACACCAATGTAAGCACAGTCTAAAAGTCTACCTTAAACCTTTCTAAATCAAACAGGCAAAAGAGTTGGAAAAAGTGATCGCATCAGGTAATAGCCAAGGTTTGCTCAAACTTATTCGCGCAACGGGTCAGAAAATTAAGTTAGCGAAACTAGAAATTATAGTAACAACAATCTTATTACCAATAAAATGTAACGCATAGATAAGTCGGCTGAACACTTTAAAAGATTAATTTTCTTAGGCATTTGCTCCAGTCCTAATCTCCAAAAGTATGCCTGTATTAACAATGTGGAACGTTAATTTCGAACAAACATCGGAGTTGGAAATATGGAATGCAATCACATCTCTCAAATATCGAAAATCTGCGGGCTCTTATTATATTCTTTCGAGTTTACTTAATAATGGTGACGACATAATTCCTGCGTCGTTAACTGACCTTTTTCGTATTATAGGGAATGAGGAGACCATGCCGGTAGTTTGGAGTGAGTCTACCATCATTCCTATTTTTTTAAAAGGGTTATAGTCATTCGTGTAACGACCATCTGTAGCAAAAGCCAAATGTGGAGCCGAGAACGCTCCAACTGTCCTATCTAGGGCTGAAGTAATTACAACAGAAAGTCCTCGCAGAAGCGCACGTATTAAGATGAAGCAGTCAGCACAATGATGGAAGCAGCCTTCGAGCCGCAGAACAAATTATAACATAACGAATATTTATGTTTGTTTGTGTTTTCCTCCGAATCGACGAGGAATTTCCGAAGCCAGTAGAAATATAGCCTATGCTTGCACCTTTAGTCGTGGAAAGGCTACAGTTGTGGTTCGAATAATTTGGAGTCTCTGTTCAAGTACAATGCTTTTCATACGAAGCAGCTATTGTGCGCGTGGCGTGTTTTCAGAATTGTACAAACTGAAACCATTACTGGATAAGATGCTCCATGAAACGATGGTACGCATCAAGCGGTGGTTTTCCAAGCTATCTGAGACTTTGCCCCGGTTCCAACCGCATCAGGCCATTATGTTTATGCTGCTGGATCCTACCAGATATGGCGCAATATAGAGCGCACAGGGTGGCCTGGAAGAAATAACTCAGATTACAAATTTCGGCCATGATGACCATCATATTGGCTATAGAGACACCACAAATGAGTCCCGTTACAATATCCGGCAGGGGCGGCATACTCAGTGTGTCCAGGCCGAACGGCGGAAGTCAGTGGCTCGGAAGTAAAGTCAATATATAAAGAAACCAGTTGTGACGAATACATCGCCTAAGGGGCACCAAAATCAGTATAGTTCCCATAGTGAATGGCCATTTCAATTGGCGAAAAGGGCCACCATCTCACCTATAATGATAGTCGCAATCATGCCAAAAATATGAATCATTTGGAGGCTCAAATTTGTACATTGAGAGAAGACCAGCAGAGCACCCTGAAAATTGTTCAGAATCAGAGGGTCTTCGAAGAAAAGGAAGTCTGAGAAACGTTGCTAAACGTAAGGATTTTTAATAAAGTTAAATATTGAAACCCTTCAACGGACAGCCAGTAATAATACAATTGGATCCGTTAAGAAACGTAAAATCTACAAGAAAAATTGTCAGGCATCGGGCGCGTCGATGGTGGCTTCTAGCAAATTGGACACTAAATTATTAATAAATGAAGATAAATACTGCATGTCTTTTGTTGTAGCGAATACTCAAACACCCTAATTGGGACTTCATTTCATTAGAAAATGTGTTAAGACGATAGACTATCAAAATAAAAGTATATGTCTCTCGAGTTCGAAAAGCACAAATTCCATAAATTCGATATGTAGCCCTAAGGTGCAAGAGGAGACCCGGTGTCTGGCAGGGTGGTGGAAAGTTTCAAAGCCAATACAACACCATATTCCAACGCCCTGATTGCAGCAAATGTCTAGGGCCAAAGATCGATCGCTTTAAACTGTCGCTCGAATTTAAGTTTACAAACCACCAAACTTATATGTAACTCTTTCGAAGAAACTAGCAGCAGCGACTCGGGCAACACAAGAGATGATAGAGGTCGGCATTCTTGAACTATCCTCATCTGTTTTTCGAGCTCCCATGGTTAACGTTACAAAAAAGGATGGTTCGCGCCAATCGCCGACTGATTTCCGGCAGTTAAACTCGGTTATTAAACCTGACTCGTATACCATGCCGGCTCTGCGTGATCTATTCCTACAGCTGGTGGGAGGCAAATGGTTTGCCGTGCTTGATCTTAAGAATGAATTTGGCAAATAAGCGTTCGGCCCGAAGACTGGTGGAATTTAGCGATGCAAGTACACTAAAGTCATTTACAATTCACTCTGGTACCATTTGGTCTGAAGAACGCACCGAAAGTGTTCCAAAGAATGATGGAGTTCTTCGTGACCGACTTATCCTATACAACAGCTTCGTTGATGATGTTATTATATGGGTCACTACTGAACACCAATTACGTATGCAGCTGCAGAAGATGTCTCAGAAGCCATTGAATGCCGATTACATTTTAATCTAGAAAAAGTTCAGATAGGTTGGCAAGTGCGGTTCCTGGGTCATTCAGTCTAAGCGGAGGGATGTATGCAATAAGATTCGACTGTACAGCATATCCAGGACTATCCGGTGTCCACTACAAGAAAACAAATGCGCCGGTTTATTGATATGGAGAATTTCTATAGACCATAGCTCGCATGGATGGCAGTTTCGCAACAACCCTTGTCTAAGTTAACTAATGCCAAGATACCTTTTCGTTGAACGGAAGAGGCCCAAGAAACGTTTATCTGGCATGAAACTTTGTGACATCCTGACGCCGGCGCCTCAATGAGACATTGCTGTCCCGATTATAATGACATGGCATGTCCAAATAAATTCGTAGATATTGTCAACGATCAATGTTTTAAATCACAAAATAGAGAAAAGATCAATCCGTTTGCATTCAATGCCAATGCATGCAAGCAATTTCTGCATATTGACTTGGAAGGACCACTGGCGTTGGTTCGTGGCGGGTTAGCCTGGATTTTCTATGGTCGATAGGTTTACCTGGTGGGTCGAGTTTGTACCATTGAAGAAATTCACAAAAGAGAAAATCATAAAGTGCTTATAAGAACGATGGCTCAGTCGATTTGGTGCAACATTAGTTATTGTTACCGATCAGGGTGCACACTTCAAGGCGAGGAAATTTAATCAGTGGTGCAATGACCTTGACACAAAATATTCCCGCTTAGCCGCTTACCACTCGCAGACCAACGCGGCAGCTGAGCGAGCACACCGGACGATGAAAGAGGTATTCCGATGTCGATCAAGACCAGAGTGTATGGATTTACTGGAGTAACAGGTGTTTAGAAATAGTTGTAATTCTCAATTTCGGTGAACTATAGCATACATTGATATCCATCATGTTGGTACAATGTACCGACTCGGAAACTATAGTGTTAGTACCATGTACCTTTTCGGTACTATAATGTTGGTATCGATTACTAAAACAATAGCCATAGTGTTAGTATCCTTTACAGACTCGGTATTTATATTATATAGAGTGAGTTAGCATTGAAGTCGCATTGTCGTAACTTTACATGATGATAGCTTCACTTTGGCAGGTTTACACATTCGTCTAGGAGATTTTATCGTCCTATTATCCCACATTCCTCACCAAAATATATAGAGGTATTCCGATGTTGGTGCCACGAGACCCTGGGATGCTGGAGAGACAAATTGCATTTTGACGAGCAGGCAATGCGGTTTACAGTATCAACAGTTACATGATTCGCTCCAACAGCCATGATCTATGGAGGGCATATTAGAATGTCAGGTGAACCCGTAATCCAAATATTCCATGAGCGCTACACCATAGCAATTATCCAGGTGCAACTAAAACAACTAACTGAATATGTAGGCGCCACACAGCGACAAGCCTATGCAAGACGACCTAGGCACACTCGCCTAAGGGTCGGCGATAATGTCATGGTCGCGAAGGTCGAGCCCATGGCATCAAAGCCTGTCAATGATGGTCTATATCGTGAGAAAAGTGTCGACGCATAGCACAATATAGTTTTTGCTAACATACCCAAAAGACCAAGAGCCTTCGCAGTTGATCGTTTAAGTGGGATGCCAAGGCCGGGGGAGAGATTTAGCAATAGCCAACTTTGAGGCAGAAAACGCTCCAATTGCCCTGTCTAAGGCTGAAGTGATTACAACAAAATAAAGCATTTGTGTTGAGTGGAACAATGGCTTCTGTAGTATTGGAAATCTTAGTAGGAGTATTGGCCGGAAAAAATGAACACTGGCTGCGGAGTTAGGGATAATTAAGTTTTCGCTGAACGACACACAATAAATTCTGATGGAATCCGCATAAACGACCCAACCAATATAGGTGAAGCCAACATCATCGTAGTATAAGGTGGACTTCACTCGTATCAAGATTTTGTCTTGTTTCTCTTACGCTGTTTGAGTGCTTCTCATGAATCACATACCAGAAAAGAACAAGCCAGACTCCGGCCAGGTCAAGGTTGTGTAGATGATATTTTTACCTTAACGTATATAGTCGTTCTAAAAAAACACTTCAGGTCGCGTTAAAGTCTACAACGAATTAACACTTAACTTTTCAGCAAACAGTTATGTTCGTCAAGGCTGCCCACATTCCTCGTTTTTATTTAATTTTGAAATGGTATGAACAATATTCTTTCATACGATCTTCAAGACGGTAGATTAATCGATCTTGAATGTGTTGATGTATTATTATTATTATTATTCGATAACCGAGATTTCGTTCAGGCCACCTAGAGTAGATTAGCAGTCGTTGTTCCGCATATCGATAAGAAATCCGGGCCATCAACAGAAAACACCTCCGCTCACATCAATTCTACTGCTGCAAAGTGCAGATCTGGACGTAACCGACAAGTTTAGATATCTTAGCGTGTGCAACTCATTCGCGTGTGCAACTCATTCGCGTGTGCAATTTTTTATACATGATACTTGGCCCTGTACAGTTGATGACTTTATATGCTTACAGCCATACGATAACCGTTTATTGAGAAGCAAAGTACATATAGGTTATCAAAAATAACTAACGCTGAAATCCGTTGAAGTATTCTTAGATCTACCAACAAGTGAACATCGATGAGCAAACTTTGCTCGGTCACGTCTTACGTATGATTTCAATTAGATTACCCAGCAAAAACAAGGTGTACAACATTTGCCATGGTAGATACAGTTAAAGTCAACTAAATTCAAATTCAGTAGTATGGGATCCGCACATCTGCCAGGATGGGGTCTGCTTGCGCATCATAGTTCTTGGTTGGAAACCCTGCGATATATGGTATTGGATCGAGCTCAATGGTGATCTTGTTGCAGATTTTTAGTATAACTATCTTCGTACTTTTCTTTTATAGGTTGGGCAGAGTTAGCTGCGAGATCTGACCGTGCTTACGATACGATCGATTATAAACCGCAAGGAAGACGTATTTTCAATGTCACCTGCCCCTAAATCTTACATGGCCTAGTGTGTCTAGTGCATATCTAGGTACCCTCATTTCTGTGTGTCATCTAGGTAAATATATTCATATTAACCGGATCGTACCCTCAAAAATGATTAAAAAATTTAATCTAATTTTTTGCATTATTATTACTTAATTGTTTATTTTTGTTTCATATTTTTTTCTCATGGTCATATAGCAGTGCAGCATCAGTTATATACAACTTTTGTTATGTTGGCAATGATGATAATGATACTGACCATCAGTCACACGTATTCACAGGTTAAATACAATGGGATTGGTGCTTATATCAAGCTCAAGAAATATTACTAACACCCGCAAAAATCAATGAATGTTTAATTGTGTAACTTATATACATGTAGCACGCTCATATTTATGAAGAACTTGACTTAGAACTTATTTAGAGGCATTTTAATTCCTGTATGTGCAGAACACTGTTTTCGATTTAGCAGTCATGTCTATTGATGTTCCTAATGCCAAATTAAGAATTTTCTTCATTTTTGCTAATCAAGTCATTTTTCTAGAACAGTCATTTTCGTTTGTTTTAATTCTTCACAAATGAGCGGTAATTAATTTTTACTGGGTGCGAGCATGTTAATATTGAGTGTGGGATAATTTATGCTTAAAATAATATTCGGCTTTTGTGAATCAATAATTACTTTCTTGGAATTATGATTTCATTTCAGTCCGACTTTATAAAGATGATGAACTTTGCATAATCAAGCATTTGCTCAATATATGATTTATCGTGTAATCAAATATTGATATTTTTAATGTCACCTCAAGAAGCTGGCGGGATGTCACAAGAGACATCCAACATATATGTGGCGAAAGCTGTAAAGAGTTAATGTTCATGATTGCATATAAATTATGCAGCCAACATTACCAGTCAAGTAAAATTTATGCTAGGCCAATAGATATGAGAAAGCATATATAATATTGCTTTCCTTATATATACATAGCGGTTTGATTCTGCTGTGCTGACGATCATATAAGATCGAAACGCGTCAGTACGTTTGAATGATGTTAGTTTTGCTGCTAAGCGACTGATTTAATTCAATAAGATCGATGTTTATATCAAGCTCGCAAACTCGGTCTAAAGAAATGTTACCATCGACCGCACAACCACTGGCTGATTGATTGTTAACATATCTTGCTATACGAACAATGCTACACACCCTTGTAAATCGTTATTAACGCTGTGGCAAAATTCTTAACTAATTTGGGGCTGTTGTTCTAAATAGACGTTTCCCCCCATTGTGTAAACAAAATCGATTCATTCATACTCTGGCATTAACCTAGTTTTCCGAGCCTCATTCAAAACGGTGTTCAGGTATTTTTCCTAAATTTGAACAAACTGGAGTAATATATTACTTTTGTGTACCTTTTTTTCTATTCAGAACTAAGTAATTAATTCGTTTTATTTCTTCAGTAAATCAACAGATAAGACGGAAACAACGTGTTATGCATAATGTGTTTTTCAATTCATATCTGGGGATAAATGTTTTGTGTATTTGAAAACTAAATATAACAAGCACTTTCGTTACATATTATAAATAATTTATTACGTATTGTGCATAGAGTAACAAGTTATTTAAAATAGAACCCCAAGTCAATACCAAAATAAGCATGAACAAAATGTATAATAGAATTATTGCATACACTTAAGTCGCATTGCCAGAGACTCTATATGAAGTTGGAACTATTATTTCTTGAATAAATATTCGTACAGGATATCGTATCATCCAACAGCCACAGATCTCTGGACCCTGCTGATTAGTCGCCAATGAGCACGAACCTCGTGTTTACTTTGGACTATGCCTTTTGGTCATGTTTGATTTAAAATAACATTATGGACATATCTGAACGAGGAAGCCAATTCTCTATACATATTCTAGTAAGACGTTTATTCATGTAGGATCAGATGAGCATATCAAATTCAACGTGCATATAAGATTAAATCCTGCTAAATCAAGCACTTGACTATAATTAGATTCTCTTCGGAAAAAATTAGAACCACTCCTTAACCTACAAATAAGTGGACAAACTATTTTTAAAAAGAATAGGTGTTATATCTAACTAGTTTTTAGGTAATAGCTGACTTTTGTATTATACTTAGCAGAGTGAAAGAAATTCTGCGAATGTATAGAAATTTTCAACCTGACCGCTGACGGTCTATAAAACGTCTTATTGGCAAAGGCATACATCATTACTTTACTAAAAATACTCTTAATATCAGCCAAGCTATTCCTTGCTTGAGATTTGTCAGCACCTGACTTTATTTTGTTCGATATTTCTAGCGCCACTACCGACTCCCCAGTTCACGAATGTTGTCATTCATTAACAACTGAGAAAAATCACAAACAATGAAGCAGCTTATAATTTAATTTATCGATATTTTATACAAAAATCATGCCATATATGGTATGTGTATCTGTTACATTGTCAATTTAATTATTTCTCACTAGGTCTAGTTATTATTTAAAATTACCAACACTTTCGAAAATAATTACTAAATAATTTTGAGTATGTTTATCGTGGGTAAATAGGCCGATTTTTTCGTGAACACTTGACAACACGATTATATTTTGTCAGTTGTGATGATAAGTGGTTTCCAATTTATTTAGAGAGTAAAAACTATGCTGATAGAGTTTTCATTCGTATTTATCTTCAGCAGACGTACTAGTGTTTTTAAACAGCGTGTTGACTTGTGTGTGTGTGTGTGTGTGTCTTTAGAGGAAGATGTGCTTGCCATTGTACAAATAAGTACTGCTTGAGATCTGGTTATTCTTCTATCGGTGATGGAACTTTTGCATAGTTAGGTCAAGTGAGGGTTGTTTGACGTAGAGGGCTTCGTATATGTATAACATTTTCTACTTTTATGTAGAATTGATGAACTTGATTAATCGCCTGTGCGTCCCGTAACAAATTATGCGCTGAAATTGCTGATATATCTGAATGGTGCTAACCATTTTAAACAAATTTCTGCTCTAACCGTTAATGAATTTCGTTGATTATTTGCTTTTCGTGCTACTGCACATACATGTAGATATATAAACTATTAATGATATAGAAAGAGAGTGCCGTTGAACTATAGTATCCAGTTATAAACAACTTTTTTATGTTGACAATGATGATGATGATGATGATGATGATGACCATCAGTAACACGTATTCACTGGTTAAATAAAATGGGATTGGTGCTTATATCAAGCTATGCGCTGAAGATGATGTTGACTGAAAAATTAGGGAAATTTGTCTTTATGATTCGATCTAACCACCAAGCAATTATTAAAGTCTCTAGGTTTCTTCTATATTTTAAACTTAAGAAAGGCATTTTTGACACATTGTGTAATACAAATCGGACGTGGTTTGGTTGTGAATTATATTACACACTAAACGGACTTTATCATACGCAAAATGCTCCTCAGGCGGCCTAGTTTCCCATTGATCGTGTGTTTAGAGTACATTTACCTGACTCGGTTTTCGCGGTTGGTCACGTTGTTCTTGTGTGATGTTCGTACGCTGTTTTTGTAGTGCATGCATTTCCTGAAGAATGTATATTTTGTGTATTGCCAGTGTGAGATCACCATTATTTTCTCGAGTGAGATCTTTGTCCAAGTAAGTGTAATTTGCAAAACAAATTATTTAACTTAATACGTGCCTTTCTGAGATAAATTCCGGTTGAATTCAGGCCAGCCCTAAATAGGACCCTTGGTGCGTTCTCGGTCTCAAAACAGGCTATTGCTACATCTTCCCCCATCCTCAGGAGCCGGCCTTGGCAACCTAACTAAATGGTCAAGTCCGACAACTCGTGATCCATTGGGATTTATAACGAAAATTGAATTATGATCTGTATCCACCGTTTCCACTACCATCATTGACAGCCTGTAGTGCCATGGGAACGACCTTCGCGATCATGACATAATCGCCTACCTTAGGCGAGTGCGTGCAGGCTTGTCCCAATGATGCACCCACGTTATGTTAGCTGTTTTAGGCGCTCCTGAATATCCGCTATGGTGCAGTGCTCATGGGATTCTGGTATTACGGGTTTATTCGTTTCGAACTGTGCACCCTGGTCGGTAACAATAACTTGTGGTGCACCACATCGATCGAGCCATCGCCATTCTAAGCACTTTTCTGTTGTGATTTTATTTAGTGATACAAACTCGAGCAAACGGGTAAACCTATCAACCATGAAAAATACATAGGCTACCCCACCACGACCTACTGGCAGTGGACCTACCAGGTAAATATGCAGAAACTCATTTCGTGCAGTAGCATTGAAAGCAATCGGTGACATTTTCTTTTTTTGTGGCTTACAACGCTGAAATTTAGTGCACTGTTGACAATAGCTACGAATTTATTTCGACATACCAGGCCAATACAATCGCGACTACAATGTCTCAATGAGTTGCCCTGCGCTGGAATGCTCCAACGTTTCACGCCAGAAGGCCATCAATTCTGTTCATATAGACTCCTGCACAACCAATTGCAGTCTGTCCTTATTTCCGCACAAATAGGCTGTTTTGCAGGCCCAACGCTATATATGGTGCGGACACTAATGTGCCGTTCTATTAACTAATTCACTATTTCTTGGCATGTAACATCATTTCCCTGTTCTTCGGAAACTGATAAGTGGCAAAACTCGTACAGCGTAAATTCTGCTGAGCACATGGTCTGCCGCATTATCGATATCGGTTCCATGATGAATTGATATATGGTAATCCTCGAGCTGTTCAATGTCTCGGTGTACTCTTTTCTTCTCAATACCCAGTGATCTCCAATGCACTAGTTCATTCTGGTCGGTAAAGACGTTGATATGCCCACCGATAACATAATATCTAAACTTTCGTAGTGACCAGAGTACGGCCAGTAATTCCTTTTCTGTGATGACATAATTTTGCTCCGCCTTAGTGAGTGTGCGACTTATATATTGCGCCGGACGTCCGTCCGCCTGTAACACTGCTCCTATGCCAATGCGTAACGTGTCTGTAACATTTGGCTACTAATACCGGGAAAGTCAAAATAATTGCATTTAGTAATTTATGTTTACATAGGATAAACGCTTCTTCAGCCTCTTCCGTCCAACGAATCGGTATCTTGACACTGGTTAAATTAGACAAGGGCTATTGCGTAACCGCCATCCCTGCAAGATATGGTCCATAGAAATTCACCATACCAATAAACTGGTGCAATTGTTTACTAGTAGTGGGCATCGGATAGTCCTTGATAGGCTATACTTTCGAATCTAATGGTATCCATTTTTCCACTGAGACTAAGTGATCCAGGAACCGCACTTGCCGACCCATCTGAACGTTTTCCCAAATAAAATTTAATCACCATTCATCGGCTTTGGACATCTGCAACCGAATACGTAAATGGAGTTCAGTAGTGACCAATATAGTAACATCGTCAACGTAAACTGTTGAACAGAGCAAGCCGGATACGAAAGAGTCCATTATTCTTTAGAACACGTTCGGTGCGTTATGAAGACAAAATGATACCCGAGTGAATTAGAAATGACTTTGCGGTACCTGCACTGCTAACTTCTACCGGTCATCGGGCCCAATGCCAATTTGTCAAAATCCCTGTTTAAGATCAAGCACGGAAAGCCATATGCCTCCCGCTAACTGTAGGAACAGATAACGCAGAGCCGGCATGGGATACGGGTCAGGTTTAGTCATGGAGTTTAATTGCCGGAAATCAGTCTCCAGTCGGACCGAACTACACTTTTTCGAAACGGAACCAAGGGAGCTGAAAAACAGACAAGGATGGTTCAAGTACGCCGGCTTCTATCATCTGTTGTGTTACTCGATTCGCTGCTGCAAGTTCCTTTGGAGGGACACCATATTATATTTGGTGGTTTGTAACCTTATTTTCATTCTTTCAATATTTTAAAGCGGTCGACCGTTGACACTGGACATTCGCTGCAATCAGATAGTTGGAAAATAGTTTTTTATTGGTTTTGAAATTCTTTCCACCACCCAGACAGACAACTGGTTTTAGCCTACACCTAAGGGATACATATCGAATTTATGGGATTCATACTTTTTGGCCTCAAAAGGCATATACGTTTATTTTGACAATCGATCGTCTTAACACGTTTTCTAATGAAATCAAGTCAAAATAAGTTTGAGTATTCACTACAACAAAAGACATATAGTAGATATTTTCATTGAGTAATAATTATTGTCCCATATGCCTGCAGCCACCATCGACACGACTGATTTTTGACACAAATTTGCACTCGTAGGTATTATGTCGTCTAACAGACAAGTCGTTGGCAATACCGACACATCAGTTCCAGTATCCAATTGCATTATAACTGGCTGTCCGTTGAAGAGTTCTAAAAATTTAACTTTAATAAAAATATTCACGTGTGGAAACGTTTTCCACACTGATTTTTCTTCGAAGTACCTCTCATTCTGAGCAAATTTTAGGTTGCTCTGATAGACTTCTTCTCTCGATCTACAAATCTGGGCCTCCAAAGGATTTATATTTTGGGCATGATCTAGACTACCAAAATTGGTGAGATGGTGGACCCCATTTCCCAGTTGAACTGCCTATTTTCTAGAACTATACTGATTTTGCTGACCTTAAGCGATGTATTTGGCGCAGCTGTTGTCTTTATATATTGAGTTTGCTTCTAAGCCACTGGCTGTCGCCGTCCGTCCCGGACTCGCTGATTATGCCGCGAACAATTCCAATAAGTTATGTTGTAACGGGACCCATGCATTGAGTCGCAGCAGCCGATTTGTTGGTCATCATGACCGAACTTTGAAGAGATTTATTTCCAGGCCCCATTGCGCGCTCAATATTGCGCCATATATGGTGAGATCCAGCGGCAAAGACTCAGTTAGCTTGGACAACCGCCGCTTGATGCGCGTCATGGTATCAAGAAGCATCTTAGCCAGGTAGTGGCTCCAGTCTGTACATTTCTGAAAACACCTACTGAAGCCTGGCTCGGAAGTGATCTAACATTCGTAGTTAATATATTTCATACGTCAGGTCGACATGCAATCCTAATTGGACTGCAACTGTCCGGTCAACTAATTTCTTGATAGCCACGCGCAAAATAGTTGCTTCTAACTGAAGTTCTTGTGCTCTAAGAGGCTTCAAGTTTTTTTAACCACAACTGGCATTTTCCCATTCACAGGTGCAAACATAGGCTTAAATTATGATGACGGTCGAGAAAAACTCGACGATTCGGACGAAAACACCGTCATATGTCTGTCTGCTGTCTCTTGGACGTGGTGCCAATGTTGACTTCACCTATGTTAGTTGAGTCATTCATGTAGATTCATTCAGAATTTATTATTAGCTTGTCATCCAGCCGAAACTTAATTATCCATATCACTGCAATCAAAATGTTCATTTGTACAGATAATACTCTTAATAAGTTTACCAATCCGTCATAAGATATTTTAATTAACTCGACGCAAATAATTTATTTTTATTCAATTACTTTTAGGATTTTTCTCGTACAAAGCGAATCCATTTAGTAAAAAAAAATACAAATATTTATTATCATATATTCACTTCTGCGACTCGAAGGCTGCTTCCATCAATGTGCGAACTGCTTCATTTTAATACATGCACTTATGAATTCATGCCAGCCCTAGATATGAACATGGTGCGTTCACTGTCTAAAAGTTGTCTATTGCTACACACGCGTCATTTTATTAGTGTATTTGTTTTCTACTGTTAGATGTATGTCATACGTAGAGGCACAGAAACGGAGAAATGTGTTAACGTCACTCAATATATACCAATTGAATTCAAACCAAAATTTATATGCCAGTTCTATGTTTGCTTTAAAATTAAGTGATATTAAAACAACTTTGTACGTTATTTTAGCTTTTTTTTCTTTTTTCACCCATGGTTATATTGAAGTGAAGTATCAGTTGAATTGATGTTCATATGATAATGTATATGATCAGTACAACCAAATATTGCATAATATAGCAAATGCGCTTAGTCACGTACACTGAGTTCATCTTAATTGGGAATTCGTAAAGTGCTCGTCAGAAATGCCGCGGTCGGGACTCGACACAAGGCAAAATTGTTTGTCTTTCAACTCACGCTACACCAGTGAAGAATCTTACTACAAGCAATTTGAAATTATCAACAAAATTCTGTTTTGTGGTCAGCCGTTCCTGAATCATAAGCCTATTTGGCCTCGCTTTTGATCAACCCCGACCCGTCATTGTATAAGAGATACGATGCCAACTGAGGAAGTGATATTTGATTAACCTATTATGGCATAAATAATACAAATTTTATCAGTATGAACTGGAAATTGTATAGGATAACAACTGCAATGCATCTAGTAAGCCGATGCCACCATTATCGGGAACTCCCGAAGTACTCGACTCGGGCCAAATAAGCTTCGGCGTTTTGCAGCTTATCCACTATACAAAAAAAGATCGTGCACTACATGCAACTTTCATTTAAATACCAATTGTTTGTTTTTATGGGTCTGTCATCCAGATTGAGCCTATTTAGCTTCGATTTGTTATCTAAAGTTCCAACTGGTTATCTTCGATTTGTCAACAAGAAGCAACAAACATGCCTTTTGCGGAATTGATACGCAATTGCAGTAGTCGTGTCTCGGTTCTAGACCAGACCGCGGCAATAATTCAGAAAAAAAAATTCATTAGGCATTTCAACTGCGCATGCCATAGTGAACTCACTAATCTCCTTCCTTCCTACTGGTCCTGCAGTCAGGGCATAAAGAAAGAACAATCGATTACAGCGACTTCCAGAAGCGACTAAATTGTCATACATTTCAGGAGACGAATAACTCCATAATTTTACTACCCCCAGCAAGCTTCATGGTAACAAAGCGGATTAGCCTGGCTAGGGCGGCTGTCCATCAGTCTGTGAAGTTCTTCAGATACCGCAGTATATTCAAATATACACTGCGAGACGAAAAATTTAACGAAACGAAACAGCCTGAAAACGAAGGAAAAACCACAATTTTACCAAATTTAATTTTGTAGCCCTGATGCAACGCTAGTTTGGAGATATGAAAAAAGAAATTTGGAATCAATTATTTTTCACCAAAACTGCTATGTAGATAAACACGGTCACTGATAAATAGTAAGCGGACATTCGTTTATCGCACTGCACATTGACAGTGTATGCACAATTTGTAGCACAAGCAAACACAATAATAAAAGTGAGTCATAAAAATTATCGTAACCCTAGTCAAAGTTTAAATTAAATGTTGTTCCTGAGTTCAACTGAAGCTAAAACCCATTTTTTGGTCTAAACGGCCCGAAAAAAGTATTAAACGAGCATAGGCATGAAGTCTCAAGATGAAAAATATTAGCATTAATAGTAAAATTATTAAATTTGTTCCAATACATTAAGAAGATAATGATCTACCAATATACACGTTAAAAAATGTATGCATCCCTCAAGGCATTTAAGAAATGAGTTAAATGTACTTAAGATTATTTGGTAAAACAAATAACTAGCATTTTTAAATGCACTCTGCGAAAGGGAATTGATTTTTTAGCATGATACTGATTTAATTAAAATTCCACGATATCTCCCTCTCTCCCTCCCTCACTCGCTGTATCTTCCTATATATGTACACAAAATAATATGCATATACATATATTTTCTTGCTTTCTTTTTTTTAAGAGCGAAAAATATGTAGAATTTTAGGTTGTTTCAACACTCTAAAATTTCATAAGTAAACACAATTAAACAATTTAAGGAAATCTTCAAAACAATTTGGCGAAAAATTTTATATGTATAACTTAAAACACTACTAAATACTCATTTAAATGATGATTTATAAGCAAACAGTTTTGTGTGACTGACGGTAGTTTTGCCATATTGCTAGACGACTGATTAAATGCAATTGTATTGGTGTTTATCTCAAGCTCGCAAACATGATTTAAAGACTGGTTACAAGTACCCGCGCAAGTTTTGATTGTTTAAGCAAACAGTTTAAGAAACCAAATTCACTTAATTAGCGTCGTACTTTAATTGCACTCTTAGTTTCTCAATTTCATTGTTTCTATTCCCTCAGAAGCACTCCTACTGGTGATGAGTGGCCCATAGCTAATCGCATCATCAATTTCATCACAAATACTCATCATCAACATCATCATCGTCATCATCAACATCATCAACATCATCATCATCATACCTAGTTACTATGAATATATTTGTCAAAATGACTCACGGAAGCGAGGAAAAATAAATTTCTACACAACAGCATTAGGGCAAGGTAACATCACTAATGAAGTTTCCTTGCGGATTCCACTGTATCACGTCATAAACAAATCAAACCTCGCAACAAACTTTGCCCTACTAAGAAAAAAATTTACGAAGATGATTCTACTAGACATCTGCAACAAGATGGCCACTGAGCTTGATTCGATGCCATATCTCGAAGGGTTTCTAACCAAGAACTATGATGCGCACGTGGACCCTACCCAGGCAGACGAGTGGGTCCTATGCTACCCAATTTTTATGTAAGTGACTTCAACTGTTTCTGCAATGTCAAAATCTGCCCACCCTGTTTATTACGCCAATCTGATGCTGGATGAGAGAACAAAGCCCTACTGGGCATATAATAGCATATAATAAGACTGAACGTACAGATGCATTGAAAACACGACCTTTATGGCAGAGTGAAATACTTGTAGCTCCATAGATGACGCAAGTTCGATAAAACTACTCTAGATTTCTAGATTATCATACTCAACTCGTCAGATATATTGTCTGATTTATTGATAGAGCTCCCAAGGTTTGTTAACTTGGCAACTATGTCTAGATTTGGAGTGAGTGGTGAGTGATCCTGTAAAAAAAGCTTAAATTTAGAGGGTGCAAACTTCCTACCGAGAGGTGGAACAACATCTGTTAATTTATTCGAGGTGGCCTGAGCATGCATCTCGATTGTTGAATAATTGTACGATATCGTCTGCATATTCAAGATGGACTAGTTTACCGCCCGGGGGAACTTCAACACCTGCATCCTAAAAGAGTGGAAGTGTTGTTATTACTAGAATCGATCACAAAAGTTGGAAAGTAAACAGCCGTAACGAACACCACTGCTGGATGTAAAGTTGCGCGTTAATTAGTTGTAAACCATAACGAGACCAGAAGTATTTGTATAGATAGCCCGTATAATATGAAATTTTTTGGGCACACCACTTTTTGACAAAATATGTAATAAAAATTGCGATCCACCGAGTATAATGCACAATTGAAGACGAAAAACGCCTTTTGTGGTACAGTGATATAAATGTCGCTATTCAAGAACTTGCCTTAACGCAAAAATATTACCTCTTTAGCCTCTCCAGAGCGGAATCCGGCCTGTTCTTCTCTAGTGTGTGATTCACGTGAAGCAATAAGACGGCATAAGATAATCGAAACAAATAGCCTAGACACGACTGCAGTCAAATTTATACAACGATGGTTATCGAACGAATTACGATTGCCTTTTAAGAAAATAGGAATGATGATCAACTCATTCCGATCAAGTGGCACGGTCTCCTCATTCCATATAGTACGAAAATGTTTAGTCAGCGCTCACGACATTATATCGCCACCATCCGTAAATAATCCCGGAACCAAATCATTAGGACCTGCGGTTTTGCGATGTTTAAGAGATAAGATTGCATCCCGTATTTCTAATTCTGATGGTTTTTCGAGACTATCATTCCACACTGGTGATACAGGCATGCTCTCAGGAATCGGAACTGACGTGGGTGCCCAAGAAAATTGATCTTTTGAATATTCGGCCAACTTATCAAGACGACTTATTTTATCGGTTAATAAATTATTGTTACTATCATTTATAGTTTTGCTAAATTTTAATTCTCTCGGACCTGTTGCGCTAAATAGTTGGAACAAACAACGACTATTACCTGACGCGAAAGCTTCTTCCGTTTCTTCACCCTTGCTAGTCAAAAAGGATCTGAGATTAACTTTTTAGACTGCGCTTAAGTTGGCGTCTTATATTGCGACGAGCCAGGTGGAATTTGGCGCCTTGTTTCGACTATCTCCATAGATCTTACAGATAGCCAGTGATTATTTCTACGAGGCCTTGCAATGCCACGTACAGTAGTACCTGCATTGTGCATAGTGTAACCTACCTTAGACCAAAGTAAATTCGGATTTTCGCCATCAAGACCAATTAGCTTTGACATATCTGAACTTCATGATCTATTTAGTAAGGCGCTAAGTTAGGAGTAAAAAGCGTCTTAGCTTTCCTCTGTGCTGCAATCGGTAGGAGCATATGCAGACATAACGAAAAAGTAACCTTGGTTACAGGTTTTGCATTGACTTTAGTATTTAAACGTGTCGCACACAATCGTTTATTTAAAGGGATCCGTTCAATTAAGCAAGCTTCAGCTCGTGTGTCAAGGACAATACCAACGCCCTATTTACCGGCTTGAGAAAACTCCGGGGAACCAGATGTTCGAAGCCAATAACGTGTAGATAGAGATGGTGCAACCAGCTCTGTAATGAACGTAGGATCCTGTACTCTGGTTTCAGATACGAAACATACGTCGATTACTAATTTATCCAACGCACGTGCAAGAACTTCTTTTTGTCCAAGTTGATTTAATGTCCGCACATTAAATGCGCCTATGTTACAACCTAACCTAGGTTTAATGAATGATAGAAAGAAGTAAAGGAAGGAAAGAAGGCAGAATCGGAGAAAAGTTGCCTGCCGTAGCCCGATTTCGCCTATCCACCCTGCACGTCTCAGCAGATAAGGCGACCACTTGTATACTGCGCAACGGCCGATACAATATGTAATCATTGTAATTTTTATTGTTCATGGTTATATATGGACTGTAAAAGAACACTAGGTCGCCCATTCCTAGTGATGGTTTGTATTCTGAGTTTTCCTTCTCTTAGATAGTCTGCCAATCAAGGCTGATGAGCACTATGTGCCCAGATGTCGGTGGCCAAATTTCCTTAGGCAGCCGAACCTGCCCTTCGCGTCTGAAACGCTTTCTCTCATTCCGTCATTACACATTTAGCAATAAAAGTTACTGTGCAGTTATCCAAAATATGAAAAACATTAAATGGATGTAACTGCAACCTCACAAAAATACAAAATATGATATTCTAATGATATATGATGACATAGACCCCCGTTAGCATTAACAATCACAAATAAAGTTTAAAACGAAAGTTATGACAATAATACCAAATTATGCATAGCTTAGGTCTCGTTTATATTGGTTTCTATTGACGACATGAAACTATCCTCAAATAATAAATTTCCTCAGTTTCGAGCCCTGTCCGCGGCAAAATCTGGCCAGTACGCGATGAGTCCACAATAAGGATAAGACCTGTCTACTGGATGAATTACCTTTTCTATACTATACAATGCTTAGTTTATATTGACAAATGTATGTACATAATGAGTCAGGTGTTTATATCAAGATCGCAACCTTAATTATATTAATTCTTTTATAAAAATTGAAAAAGTCATTCTTCATTGTAGTCACCGACCGATAAGTAACAATTTCTCCTCGGCAATCTACCACCAAAGGCAATTTAGGGGTTTTCAATGCTTGATTAAATAGCAAATAATGACCACTTTGGCATTTATCGAGAAAGTGCTTTAAGGTGAAATTAAGTGCAAAAAATTTATTATTAAATTCCAAATTTAAAACTATAATTGCTAAAATGTAACATTAAATTCCACTAAGAAAACAGAATGTTCGCGTGAAATATACACATACAAATATAGGTGTATACGAACGTACATGAATGTGGAGATAGCAGGCTTCTGTTTCTAAAACAAAATTCATTTTTCGCAATTACATTGATACTCCTATTACCTCAAGTATATTATCGATATTATACACAAAAAAACATACAAGCATGCGTGCATACATACATATACACACAAAAAATTTTTATACATACATACATACATACATACATACATACATACATACATACATACATACATACATACATACCTACATACATACATACATACATACATACATACATACATACATACATACATACATACATACATACATACACACATACATGCATACATACATACATACATACATACATACATACATACATACATACATACATACATACATACATACATACATACATACATACATACATACATACATACATACATACATACATACATACATACATACATACATACATACATGCATACATACATACATACATACATACATACATACATACATACATACATACATACATACATACATACATACATACATACATACATACATACATACATACATACATACATACATACATACATACATACATACATACATACATACATACATACATACATACATACATACATACATACATACATACATACATACATACATACATACATACATACATACATACATACATACATACATACATACATACATACATACATACATACATACATACATACATACATACATACATACATACATACATACATACATACATACATACATACATACATACATACATACATACATACATACATACATACATACATACATACATACATACATACATACATACATACATACATACATACATACATACATACATACATACAAACAAACATGCATACATACATACAAATATACATACATACATACACAGACAACACTGAAACCAGTTACTATTTTAACTAGAAATATGTCGGAAACCATTCCCGGTGTCGCTTTTTATTCCGTAGTTCAACACGTAAAATGAAGACAAACTAATGAAACGAGTGTGAAATTTTATCGAAATTTGTAATTTATACTTATGACTGGTTAATCTTATAACAGATACTGACGTTTCATTAAATAGGCGCATGTCGCGTGTGTGTGCGTATACAACTTTTAAGTATTCGGTTACATATAACTGCATACAAATATAAATCAATCTAAGTCAAGCTACTGTCTCAGGATGCGACAGATTGGCTCAGTGGTTATAGCAACAGACACAGAGCCCGACATGCCCAGGTTTGAGCTTTTTTCACGTAAAATTGTAGGCAATATATGAAGATTTCCCTAGAAGAACGAAACTGATTTACTGGATGAATTATGTTTTCCAAATTATGAAAATATTAGTTTGTATTGACAAATATATGTAGATATTGGGACTGGTGTGTACATCAAGACCGCAACCTTGAATTTATCCGTTGCACATATCGCACTAATTGCTGTATTCTTAAAGTTTAAAATGATGTAAGCAAAGGTGACCTCAGTGGTTACGAAGCCGGACAAAGTAATTAAAATGCAGTAGAACTAAAAGACATACAGTGATAAGTTATAAAAAATTAGCAAAGTGAAAAGCACACATGATATGAAGTAAAATATGTGAAAATCATACAGGTAAATTAAGACAATTACCTAACGAAAGAAAGAGCGTTGTAAAGGGGATAATTGAGACAAACGTCCTTTAAGAAACGTTCCATTCACTAAGGATCCTAACATAATAGATACATTAAAGTAGAAATTAGAGGATGACATTTTGGAAGATAGTACTGTAAATGAATGATTAACCAGTTTGGTAGTGCCCTAGGTTGCCTCATTTATGTATAACTAGGTACGTATTCCCATCTGAACTAGATGCTCCTCTACATAAATCAATCTGTTTTTTTTTAAATTTTGTTTTAAAATAGTATGTTATGCCTTTTTTTTTAAAAAAGTGTATCATTATAGCTCATACCAAAATTGACGGTTGAGGGACAATTGATAGCACTCGTAGGTCGGTAAAATATTGATTCTTTTACATTTCCAGGTGCACAGCTTGTTTTTTCAATCGAACGATGGGCTCTCATTGGTCCTGCGTCTTTGAAACCGTCCATACCCAGCTTGTCCGGAAATTTTTTCGAATCAAGATTTTCCGATATTTTTCCGAATTTTCGGGAATTCATTTCCAGTCCCATCTTCAGGGTAGACACCATACTCACAGAAAAATTCAACTTGTGGCAAGCGTGATATCATAATTCAAGGCAGAAATATTTGTATGTATTTAACTTCATAAAGTATTTTTCATGTCTGCAGCAATATCCGGCCTTAAAAAATTCGGCAAACCTTCATTCATAAATATTTCCGGACAAGTAGTGTCCGGACGGCACCAGAGTTACAGGACCAGTGAAAACCAATCAATCAATAAAAAACAAGCTGTACAACTGGAAATCTAAAGGAATCAAGATTTTACCGACCTACGAGTGATATCAATTTTCCTGCAACTGCCAAATATAGTATCAGCTCGAACAACGACAGCACTACACAATCGCAAATTCCTATTCAGAAAAATATATAAAAATGTGTATTGTTATGTTTACGTTTTCCATCTTCTCATGGCTATATGACAGCGAATCTTGAGCTGTTCAATGCCTGTTGAATTGCTCTCTGTGACAGTGACGATGCTGCTGCTGATGACTAATCAAATATTACATCAGAAACGGTCGACAAAAATTATAAAATGAAGATTAAATCGAGATACAAAAGCCAATTGTCCAAATATTAAGCGAAGTATCATCTTTAACGGAATTCGTAATATATGCGAAGATGCTAAATATTAGCGCACATTCTCATTCCAAACGCGCATCGTCCATACTTGGAAGGAATTTGTAACTGTAACTACACAAGTATAGCAAAAACAGCTGTATTAATGAATACATATCTTAGGATTTTAATAAAAACGCTCCAGAACAAGCTGTCCGCCAAAAAGGATCACATCGATAATGCAGGCAAAAGCATACCTAAATTTTTGTAGAACTTCTGAAGCTGAACTCTGAAAAGCATCTTAGGACAGGGTCTCTCTCATACTCATACACATACACACACAGACAACATTCTCCTACAAAAAGCCGCCGCTCATTTAACTCAATATGTCAGCTTATCGCACATTTAAATAAAAGCTCTCAGAAGAAACTGCTAATTGACTGACATTATGTGGATGATGATATCACGAAAATTACGCCAATTTCATAGCCAAAATCAAAAAAATAATATTCAGTTATATACAAAACTGCGAATTGCAAGGCATATGTATGTAGCCTCGATCCTCTGCAAAGCCAATGTTGTAGTTTCTGATTTAAAATTACATAGTCGTAACTGCTGCACTGCCCAATTCAGTTTTTTATTGAGTATGTTAATTTATTGAGCATCTTATAACTATTGTTTATTTAATTTAGTATTGCTACTTTTAGAATTACAAATTAATTAGACAAAGAAAAACGACGTTCCGAAACAAGGCGCCATGTCTTAACGACAAGTATCTGTCAAGGATATTATTTATTTTAATAGAATATTATTATACTTTAAGAATATGACTTGTTTAGCAGTCATTCAGATGGAAATATTATTATTACATTCAGGTTTCATAGGCATTGGTCTTTGCGCATTATTAAAGCATTATACCATTGGCATCCTGAAAAGGGAATTCACCAAAATTACCTTAAAATCATCACCAGGGCCCAAAATAACAAATATATCGTCTGAGAGCCATGCAAATTATTTAAGCTTCACCATTTAGTACGTCATTTGACATGATATGCATTTAAAAAATTAGTCCAATACCTGCAAAGATAAATTTTGAATTAAACCACTGCCGTTATACCCAGGCAATTAAAAATGAGCATGTAATTATATTTGACTGAATTCTTCACAGATGTCCACACTCGAACATACACAGATACACGAAGCACACTAATCTAGTGAAACGCAATGCAATTTAGACAAAAGAGACGAAATTGGTTTCCTAATTAGTTATACTTCTTTTTCAGATTTCGGAAAAACAGGATGTAACTAATCCAAACCAACATTGCTACTCATAGTAGCATGTAAAAATACCAATTTTATTACCTTTATGCGTACACGCAGCTGACAGTCCTCGCTTGTAATGCATTGGTGCCAGCCATTTCCAGCCATCATCACGTCGAGCAATATCCAAAACACCAAGAGTGTTAAGCCGCTCTCGGCCATCATAACCACCCACAACATATACGCAGGTTCCGAGTGAACATGCAGCAACATAACGATAGCTTATCAGCAAATTCTAAAGTTTTTATTTATGCAAAATATAAAATATCAACTTCAATATATTTATCATTTTGGCATGCTATTGTATTCGTGAGCAATAATACTTTACGCGTGAAAAGTCAAAGCATTTACATTTATTCTCATTGTGGCAAATGAATGTTATGCAGTCGACTCCAAACCAGTAATTTCAAACATCCTAGCAACCCAGGCTTCTGAAAATGAATTAAACGTACCCAGAGAGAAAAACTGCTTCAGGAAGTGAAAGTTGCCCAGCAAACTTTCCATCTTTGTATTCAATTCTAAATGAGATAAATGAACTTATGCATCTATAGGGGGTTTTCGTTACAAATAGACCGTCAGATCAAATTGCGTCACAAATATGTCTCCCAGTTAATGCGGTGCTATTAGAGGATTCAAAAAATTACGTCGGTAAAACTCTCAAATGTGACATTTAAGGAAAGCTAGGAGAAAGGCCACCATGATTTAAACAAAAATAAATCCGCATCTAAAATAAACGCTTCAGTGTCGCAATAAAATGAAAAATATTCATTGTTTTTTGTTGACTGTAAACGAACACTAGGTCGCCAAATCCAAGTGAGAATGAACGATATAGATTCAGAATTATGCCTCCCTTAGATCATCATCAAATCCAGATTAACGAGCACCATCTAATCATAACGTCAGGTTTTCAGACACTAGTGGTCAAACATTCCTTCAGTAGCCAAAATTTTCCTCTGTCTGGAAGGCATACTCTCATCCTATCGCATATTTTCTAACACAGTGTTAACTGTGTACTAAAACAAAACGCATAGCTTCACGTGGGATAGGATAACTTTATTCCGATGAAAATGAAAATTTTCATGCTACTGTGGCCGATACGACTTGCTAAGAGAAAGGTGACTGACTATTTGACTTTCGTAGTAATAGATGCATTCCAAGCATTTTATCGTCTATATCCTACTTACAAAGCACATAAGGCGTTGAAATATACACAAATTCATGAATGAGGTCAAATAGCCTGCTTTATAATAAATTTATACTTCCACATATGATTTATTTCTTATATAGCCATGTACATAGTTTTTTTCACCTCTTTTAATGATTCTGGAACCATTTCAGACACCTTTTTTTAATCGCGCTTATTTGACTCAAATTTAAATTAATTGTACGATTTTTAGCTAACCCTATATATCTCACCTGGTTATAGTACTGGTTTGGTAAAAGAACCGCCGGAAATCTACTAACATAATTTCTCTTGCTTACAAAAGTACTATTTCTAGGGAGTGTCAGCTTTGATATTTGATCTGCTCCTACAGGCTTTATTGCAAGGCTGCATCACCTCTAACATAACGTCACATTTTCTGAGAGGGCTACCTATTTCCCAATTACGGTCACTACTGTTAATACTGATGCTGTGACTTTCACCATACCAGCTAATGAAACTATTACTTCTATTATTATTATTACAACTACTTCTTCTGCTACCTATCATCATCATGCATAGCAATAAAAAAATATTTGTAACCTATCCTTGACTGCCGTATAAATATAAGAATAATACCAAAAAAGAAATTTTAAAGAAGCAATGTTTATGAAAATAATAATAATTTAATCAAGAAAATTATTAAAGCAGAGTGATTTATGAGAGAGTGAGGCAAATTAAACTTCTTCACATCATTATGGCCAAGTCAGCTATAAGGCAAGAGAACATTAGTAATGCAGCTTCCTTTTCAATGTATCACGTCATAGTGGTATACCATTCACTTTCCAGAAACTGAAAAGGTTAACTGACATTGCCATAGCGCACAGTAAATCAATTAAAGCATCGATGTTTAGTTATTTCATTTACAACTTCGAAAAAATTAGGCATCATTTTCAGCAAAAATATTTCCATTTATTCATATCAATATAGATATTAACTAATCTCATTCATTCAATTAAATTAGAAAAATTGAGGAGAACAGGCTTAATATTTGGTTAATTCAATGGTCTCTTTAGGCGTTAACTGCAGGGGCGAGGATTGTGAAGATGAATTCATTAAAATGTAGACCACAGTCACTCAACGTAAATTCGTTGATGTATTATATAACACTCGCAGTTTAGCTGCATTAAATGTGCGTATTAATGACGCTTCAACTTTTTTGTGCTATTCGGGAAACTGCATCCCCTTAAATGGGATATTCAGGTAGATTGCTTTATTTCCGGAATATGTCTGCTTCTGTTGGCTTCCTCTTTCAATAAATGGATTAATTAATTTCTAGGATAGCCATTAGACATTAAATCGTTTATTGCTTTATCATATTCGTTGTCTTTTGAATCTGGCCTGACGAACCTGTCATTTCTTGAAAAGCAGCCACGAAATGTTAATAATTTATATTGAATCGGCACAAAACTGATGTAGTGCAAATACTGCGCATACAAGGTTGTTTTATTGTGGATTTGACCACATTTTTCTTGTGCGGGACAATTGATAGCACTCTTAGGCCGGTAAAATCTTGAATTTTCCTCATTTTCAGGTGATGTAAATTTTGGCCTCAATTGATGGGTTCTCACTTGTCCCTTCTTTTTTAAGCCTTCCATTAGCTGATTGTCTGAAAATGACGTTGGAACAAGATTTTCCATTGTTCTTTTACGAAATTTTATGGTAAATTGTTCTATTTAATTTATCATTTGTACCTTTCTGTAGTGGTAAATCTAAGAAAGAAAGCAATCATCTTTCTCGTGCTCTGAAGTGAAACAAATATTCTTGTGCGCTTTGTTAAAACTTTGAAGCAATGTACGTGATTGAGACCTGTTTTTAAGGACAAGACAAATATCATCCACATACCGTATATATTAAGCGCGTTTAATTATGTCACTCCTTAATGATGTGTTCTATAGATTCCCAAGAAAAATCTCAACCAATACTGAAGATAAGGGACTCCCCATTGCTATACCATCAGTTTATAGATGCTTTCATAAAAACGAAACCGTACGTCTTCCGTGCATAATAAGATAAGCTTGCGTAGAGTGTGATCAGGCACCGGCGATGGTAATATGTCGTGTTCTACCGCTTTGACTATAATGTCAATGGCTTCGTCAATTGGTGCATTCGTAAACAAAGACGTAACATCAAAAGATACCATAATCTTGTTTTTAGCATTCATATCTTGAATTTTGTTTACAAACTCAAAAGAATCGGCAACCGAAAAATTACCTAGTAGTTTGCGCAGTGGTTCCAGTATATAGACTAACTATTTGGTCAATGAATGAAACTGGGAATTGACCATTGATAATACTGGTTTCATAGGCCAAACTTTTTGTGCAAAAAATAGGAAAACTACCGCCAGTCGCACGCACTGACGCGTTTCGTCCTTCCATGATCATCATCAGAGTATGACGGAAAATTGACTAGCGAGGATCAAACCACATTGCATATATATGGAAAGCAAAATTAGATACGCGGCTCTCACCTCTATCAGTCTTGCATAAATTGTACTTGACTGGAAATGTCGCCTGCACAATTTCTATGCAGTCACATACATTAACAGTTTGTAGCTTTCTCCACGCACACACACACGCATATTATATATATATATATATATATATATATATATATATATATATATATTAGACACACTATAATTAAACAATAATTGATTGGCAGGTGGTGGTAACAATTCTTTAAATCAAGTTTTCGAGCTTGAATTAAATTCCAATAAAAATTGCGTACATCAATATATACGCTATAAATATATATATATATATAGAGAAGATATATATATATATATATATAAATATATATATATATATATAATGTCCATTGCCTTCGAATATTACACGGTATAATTCTATTTACTTCCTTCAACATTTCTGTTAGTTAATGTGTTTTTCTTCCTAATTAGAAATATATATATATATATATATATATTATATATATATATATGTGTGTGTGTGTGTGTGTTTTTTCGATATATATGCAATGCGGTTTGATCCTCGCTAGTCAGTTTGCCGTCGTATTCCATTAATGATAATGGAAGGCCGAATTGCGTCAGTGCGTGCGGCTGACAGTAGTTTCGCTGTGTTTTCCGACAACTGGTTAAATACAATGGGATTGGTGTTTACTTCAAGCTCGAAAACTTTATTTAAAGAATTGTTACCACCCCCGCGCAATTAATTTTTGTTTAATTATATTGCGTATATATGAAGATGTTGGGAAAGCTACAAACAGTTAATGTTCGTGACTGTATAGATATTGTGCAGCCGACAATTCCAGTCAAGTTCAATGCATGCGAGACTACTAAAGGTGAGAGCCGCATATCTAATTTTGCTGTCCATATATATGCAATGCGGTTTGATCCTCGCTAGTCAGTTTGCCGTCTTACTCTGATGATGATCATGGAAGGTCGAAATGCGTCAGTACGTGCGACTGGCGGTAGTTTTGCTATGTTGTCCGACAACTGGTTAAATAAAATGGGATTGGTGTTTACTTTCAAGCTCAAAAACTTGATTTAAAGGATTGTTACTACCACCCGCGCAATTAGTTTTTGTTTAACCTCTTTGTTTATTTTTGGTAATCCGTTCATTGTTGGTGAAGATGATACAACTGGCTTGAGTTTCTTTGCAGTGGCCTCATCAATTAAACTGGCTTCTGTCATGATCTTAATTTCATTTATTACCTTGCGTTCCTTGTCGTCTTTTTCATCTTATTTATCGTCTAGACGCGTTAAATTGGCATTGACATTTAGTATCTTTTTTCTATCTTTTAGGACATCGGATTTGGCAATTATAACAACGCTCTTTCCTTTATCAGCGCGTAGTATGTTGATGTCTGCATTTCTGCGCATTTAAATGTTGCCTCATCAATGCATGCAGTTCTGCGCATTTGAACGATTTCAAATGTGAAGCCTAGTCAACTAAAATAGCCTTGAACAAATTTTTATAATCAATACTCGAAGGTTCTAAGTCGGCAGTTTGTTTAAATAGAAATTCATACGCTACCTCGAAATCAAAATCACATTTATAGAGGAATGAATTCCATGATTTCGACCGATCGATAGTGCGTTTATCCATATCGGTCACTATTAAATCACAAAAAATTCCAGGTTTTATATCGTTTTCTAATTTCTTCAATAATCTAGTTTTGGCTTTCGTCATAACAGCTGGAATAAATATCAGAAATCTCATTCTTGCCTGTAACACTGCTTAATCTTATTTTAATTTCTTCGATAAACCCGTAGATATGACTTGCATAAATTGTGTACCAAATTACCTGGAAACCGGAATTGCTTAAAACACTGAAAATAATGTTCTTTTCACTATAACGTTATTTGCGCTTTATATTTAAATTCACTAGTTCATCTAGTTTTCTAAAAGATACTTTTGGAGTTCGAGTCTTAATAAAATTCATCGTACCCTTTCCATGTGCAAAAATAAAAAGAAATTTTGTCAGATACAGGAACCGCTTCTTTCTTACTTCCTTCTCAAGTATCTACAAATAAAAATCACTTAATATATAAATTGAAAGGCAAAACAAGATTAAAAATGTAAACATGCAAACATGTTTGGCCTTTCAATTCATACATAAAGAGATGTTCATTTGTAGAAACTTGAGAATAATATGAGAAATAAACGGTTCTTGTATCTGATAAAATTTCTTTTTCTTTTGCACATGGAAATGAATATGAATATATATATATATATATATATATATATATATATATATATATATATATATATATATATATTTACTTGAAATAATGTCCTTCGTACATATCTGTAATAAATCATTAATTATTCAATATAAAGAACCCACATTGAATAGATGAAGGTAGATTTAATTGCCAAAATTTTTGCAATATCTTGGTAAAGATATTTTATATACGCGTAACTGCACAAAAAAATAAATTACATTTGGAAAGAAAGAATATTTTTATATTGTAATATGAATTTCACATGTGCAAATTGTTTGAATTTTGCTACGGCCATTTATTAAACGTGTATATTTGTCACTTCCTTACCGATTCATGACATACAGTAATTCTTTTAGTGCCAGCTGGTTGCCTATCTGGGCTAAGCATGTCGTCTATTTCAGGAAAGTGTACACAATTGTTCTTCTTGCTTATGATTTCCTTTTTGTATATTATAGTTCTTCGTTGTCCAGATGTACGAGTTTTGTGGTAGTTGTTCAGTTTCTGTTTCTTGCGAAGTCTTTTGTTGCTTCGCGGCACATCTGCTTCATCCCTGATTTTTGACCCCCTAATTTGTCTCTCGTTTATAACGTTGAGGAAACTATTTAACACTTAGAAAGGGTTTTTGCTGTTTGATATACAGTGCTTCATAAAAGTTTAAGAATTTTTTTAACCTTGTTTTGTCAAGAATGAAGAAAGTGGTTGTGTTCACTTGGTGCCCTGTTTGGGTTACATGATCATTAATCGCTGATTTGGCGAGTGGTACTAGTTCCTTCTGAATCAATTTCTAGGCCAAGTGTTAAGGGATTCTAGTGATTAGCTGATTCTTAATTTTTCAAAATTATATGCTACTGCTCTTACTTGTGAAATTGTAAGCAATAAGATAAGCAAGGATAGTTACAATGAGTAAATTTATTAGGATAACTCAAAGAAATGAAGCAACTTAACCTCTCCACAACACCATTATGGCCAAGTTAGCATTCGGGCAAGGCAACATCAGCAATACAGCTTCCTTGCGGATTTCATAGATTGTATCGTCCAATTGCCCCACATTTTTTGCCCAAATATATATTTGGTATAGGGCGTAATACCGGCTCCTACAGATGAGTCGCCAATAAGCACAAAACGAATATGCACATGAGATTATATCTACTGTTCATGATAACTTTTTTTTATTCTTCTGCTCATATTCGAACTAATTTGGTATTAGGTACGCAACACCTCAGATAAATTGAAAATCTGGCCAAAAAAACCCAAATCATCCACACGTGTACATTTGTAATACTTTTATCCCGATATTAAACAAAGTATACACAAACCAATCTACTTTCATCTATTTAACGAGTGCTTTTCTTCCTATTAAATAATCAATGATAAATATTCCCAATGGTGCCCATTGGATTTGAGTGTAACAAATAGTATAACTTAGGGGGGGGGGAATTGAATAATTGATAGTATATTTATTGTGAATAAATGGCTTATTTATTTCGCGAATACGTAATAATTTGGTTACACTGTTCCAGTTGTCAAAGTCATTGATTTTCAATTGATAAAGAGAATGACAACCTTTTTTGAGTTTACTTTTTATTTGTAATTATTTTCAGCAGTCGCACGAGTGATTGCAGATGATTACGAGTTTACTTGTGTGTGCGCCTGTGTGTGTTGGTTAGTTTGTATGCAGAAATTAATCATTGTGGCTGTATAAGTAAAGTTTAAGATCTGCTTCTTCTTTCATCAAGAGATTGAACTTTGATCAGGAGTTTTCTTGTTCAGCTATTGCACACGCGAGTGTTTTCTCTCTTATATCGTCTGGTAAGTTACGTTGGGCCTTAATTAGGATTTAACCCTCTGGTAACACTATGAGGTGAGCTGATTGCAGTATTACTTGTTCTTCTAAATGTTAACTTTTAAAAGCTGTTTATTAATATAATGTTGTTTTAGCAAAGCTCATTAAATTGAACTGTGTTTGTGCATTCTCGTTGAATCTTAGCTTATGCTGGCCAAACAGATGGCAGGATTAGAAAACTGTTGTCCGTTCAGGAAATTCGTCGTCCGTTGAGTACTACATCATGTTGGTAAGTTTTGAAAATTTAGGTCGGAAAACTTTGTTAGAGTCAAGTTCAAAGATACGTATTAATATTTACCCAAATCAAAATCATGTAAACCTTAATAAATTTGCTTACTGGTAGTGCCGACCACTCATTAGTGCGCGGATTGAACATTTCGACAGAGTCTGAAGGACTTTGACCAGCGCCGAAGCCACCAATGACAACCAGGTGTTCATCACCACCG